>JACEEZ010004264.1:15491-107991 GCA_016584305.1 Chionoecetes opilio | reverse complement strand
TAATAATATTTGGAGGCACAAAAGTATTTGTGGCCTAGTCAAGGTGGGCAAGTGTGTGGACAACAGTTTGACCGACATCGGTGGCGTGGTTCACTACACAAGCGAAGGTTGAAAAGTGGTGTGGGGGATGGGCCAGAGCGCTACCCACATCTTCAACCACTCGGCGTCAGTCGCAGCACGGCTGGGAACAGTTACAGCATGATGGCAACCATGGGTTTGCGTCGTGCTGCAACTGTCAGCAAATGTCGCCGAATGACGCCAACTCAAAGTTGATCTTTAAATGCTCAAATACCCCTATAGTTTGCGACTATCGCCGACAATCGCAGACTAGTCGCCGATTACGGTCGGTGGAGGGGCTTGCCATATCCGCTGTCAGTCGCAGCATGGCTGGGAACAGTCGCCGCATGACGACAACCCTGGTGTCATGCTGCCTGCGACTGTCGGCGACTGTCGTCGCATGACGGTAACCCAATATTGGCGGTTAAATTAGTTTCAGTCCCCAACTGTCCGAGACTATCGCCGACAATCGCGGACTAGTCGCCGACTAGTCACCTAACTAAGGCAACCCGAGCCAGCCACGCCGGTTATGGAGCTTCAGCCCCTCCAAAAAATTGGCTGCAATCGGCATCGACTGGATGACTTAGCAAGACGTGACTGATCGTCGACGCAAGTCGTGGAGATGTGAACGGAGAAGGGTGACCATTCTAATCATTCAAACTACTGTCCTATAGCCTTAACTTACTGCCTTTCTAAAGCTTTTGAATCTAAACTTAATAAGATTATTAAGCATCTATCTGCTCACAATCTTCTATCTGATCGTCAGTACGATTTCCGTAAAGGGCTGGTAGAGAATAAAGGGCTGATAAAGGGCAGTAGCTTTCCTACTGGCGATCTTCTAGCTTTCCTAACTGAATCTTGGTCATCCTCCTTTAGGGGTTTCGGTGAAACCTTTGCTGTTGTCCTTGACATATCAAAAGCTTTTGATAGAGTCTGGCACAAATCTTTAATTTCCAAGTTACCCTCATTCAGTTTCTATCCTTCTCTCTGCACCTTCATCTCAAGTTTCCTTTCAAACCGTTCTATTGCAGCCAGAGCTGGGCACTAAATACATTGAATGTATTTAAATACTAAATACTAAATACATGGGAGAAATGTATTTAAATACTAAATACTAATACATCAATTGTATTTAAATACATTTGTAAATACATTTTAAATACACACAAATTCTAACATGTCCGAAAAAAAGGGATTTCCTTAAGATTTCCTTAGATTTTGGGTTTCCTTAGATATTTCCTTCTCAGGCCTAAATAACCTTCAAATCAGGACACTTCCTTGCAAGTGGAAACACTGGTTCACACTAACAGCAGGTTTGCCAGATAGTTGGGCGGGTTTATGGCCAAATTAACTGCTAAAAAATTATTTACATTTTTATATTATAAGTATTTAAATACAATGTATTCAAATACTCATAAAAGTATTTAAATACATGGCAACCAATGTATTTATAAATACATTTCTAAATACACAAATGTATTTAAATGCGTATTTAAATACAAATTTATTTAAATACTGGCCAGCTCTGATTGCAGCTACTGTAGACGGTCAATGTCGGTCATTGTTCTTCTCCTAAGTCTATCAATAGTGGTGTTCCTCAGGGTTCTGTCTTATCACCTACTCTCTTTCTATTATTCATTAATGATCCTCTAAGTCTAACTCAATGAACTATCTACTCCTACCCTACCTACTATTCTAACCTGCATTTTTCAACGTCATTCATTAGACGTCCAACTCAAGAGAAACTAAGTGATTCACGCAGTGATGCCACAGAGAGCCTACCTTCCGATCCTTCTATATTTTATGATTGAGGCAAAGCAAATCTTGTTTCGTTCAATGCCTCAAAAACCCAATTTCTTCATCTATCTACTCGACAAAACCAACCAGACAACTATCCCCTCTTCTTCAATGACACTCAACTGTCTCCCTCTTCTACAATGAACATTCTTGGACTATCCTTTACCTAAAAGCTGAACTGGAAATCTCACATCTCATCTCATGCTAAAACACCTTCTAAGAAGTTTGGCTTCCTCAGGCGTCTGCATTCATTTTTTTCTCCCTCCCAGTTGCTTGCTCTGTACAGGAGCCTTATCCGCCCATGTCTGGAGTATGGTATGCCTCTCATGTTTGGGGAGGATCCACTCATACAGCTCTCCTAAACAGGGTTGAGTCAAAAGGTTTTCGTCTCATTAACTCCCCTCCTCTGACTGAATGTCTTCAATATTGAAATCACTGCCGCAATGTTGCTTCTCTTGCTATCTTCTACTGTTATTTTCATGCTCACTGCTCTTCTGAACTTGCTAACTGCATGCCTCCCCCCTCTCTCGCAGCCTCGCTGCACAAGACTTTCTTCTCATTCTCATCCCTATTCTGTCCATCTTCCTAATGCAAGAGTTAATCAGTATCTTTACTCTTTCATTCCTTTCACTGATAAACTCTGGAGCTTTCATTCTTCTTCTATTTTTCCACCTTCCTACGACTCAAATCTTTTCAAGAGAGGAGTGACAAGACACCTCCCGAACTAAATTGGCACACCCCCGTTTCTTTATTCCCTTACTGTCTTCTTTATAGGGATTGGTAACTAAGCGGGCTTTTTGTTACCTCCTTTTTTTTTTTTTGCCCTTGATCAGTCCTTTGTGATGTAAAAAAACCCCAGCAGAAAAAAAAAAAAAAAATCTGTGCTGCAGTAATTAATGTCCGGTTGTATTTGCCAGGTGTTGCTTGATGAAGGCAGGTGTCTGAACCGACCGTGACTTCACATTTAGGTTGATATGCTTTTGAAAGAATATAAGATTAGCTTGAACCTATAACATGTCTTAAGCAGTTAAGGATAGGGGTCTTCTTGAGTCTACAGTCTCTTTCATCTCAAATATCATCATCATCTTCATTCAACGTCCTTCCTTTCCCGACTTGACGCTAGGGTTAGACGTGCAATGATCCTTCTTCATTCCTTCATGTCCTGTACTATGTCTTTTGAAATGCCCAGCTAAAGACTACACTGTATACTGTACTGTATACTGGACGTGCTACTCAGTTTGGGCTATTTCCAGTGGAGGCCAATGCCGTAATTCCTGACATTCCTGACATTTTCGAACATCACTCCCATTTCCCTTCCTATGGTTTATCAGTATAAATGATATACTGTTATCTTTGTAAATGTTTGTTCTATAATATTATCAAATAAAAATCAGTAAAACACAATAAAGAAATGCAATTATGAGACTCTGAAGAAATATGGATGAACTTTATATTCACTTAAACTTTTTGCCATTTAATATTTTGCGAGAAAGCTTTTTACATGAAACATATCAATAGAAGTGGAATTTTATTAGCTTTCCATTGATATATTTAGTTTTCTGATAAATGAATTAGTACCATGCATAAATTAACGTTAACTAAATAAATAACATCATCAATCGGGAAAATTACCCGATTGATGATGTTATTTATTTAGTTAACGCTAATTTATGCATGGTGCTAATTCATTTATCAGAAAACAAAATATATCAGTGGAAAGTTAATAAAATTCTGCTTCTATTGATATGTTTCATGTAAAACGTTTTCTCGCAAAATACAGGGAGGTCCCGAAGATACGAGCAGTTAGGTTCCACCTGGCATACTCGTAAAGCGAAATCTCGTATAACGAAACACATAACTAATGGTAAAATATAGGTTTGGTTCTAGGACCCCATCAATTATAAAAAAACCAAAAAAAAACCCATGTTTTTCAAGCTAAAATAAACTGTAGCAAACACAACAAACACACAGCGTCTATATTACCCACACTGTACTACCTATTCTGTAGAAAAAGCATTCTGAAAGAGAAAATAGCACACAAAATAACATAACTGCACATTAATTAAACATAAAACATGCATAACAAGCAAAAAAGACGTTGTAATGTATGGGACGCCGTGTGATACAAGAGAAGGTAGTGTAGAGGTCCCAAGGTTGAGGCCGCACACCTGGCTAATTACCCCTAAAGGTTAGGCCGCGCCATATGCTTAATTACTCATCAGGTCACGCCTTGCTAGGGGTGACCTGACTGCGGTCCCAAGGTTGGAGCCGCACACCTGTCTAATTACCCCTAAATGTCAGGCCACGCCATATGCTTAATTACCCTGCAGGTCACGGCTTGCTAGGGGTGACCTCACTGGGGTCAACCAAATCCCCTTTTGTCCAGCCCGGGAGTGGTAGGGCGCGCATTTTTAACTTGATAATTTTACTCACCCCAGTTTGAATGTCGCATCATTGGATTTTTTATCTCGTATATTGAAAATAGACCCTAATTTACACATCTCGTATCATCGGATTCTCGTATACCGAATGCTCGTATAACGGGACCTCCCTGTATCAAATGGCGAAAAGTTTAAGTGAATATTAAGTTAATGCATATTTCTTCAAAGTCTCATAATGGCATTTCTTTAGTGTATTTTACATTTTTTTATTTGATAATATTATGAAACAAACATTTACAAAGATAACAGTGTATCATTTATATTGATAAACCATAGTCTACTGTATTCATGGAACCGTTTTTTACTTGCCGATCGAATTGATGATGTTATTTCTTTAGTTAATGCTAATTTATTCATGGTGCTAATTCATTTATCAGAAAACTAAATATATCAATGGAAAGCTAATAAAATTCCGCTTCTATTGATATGTTTCATATTAAATGTTGTTTCGCAAAATATTTAATGGCGAAGAGTTTAAGTGAATATTAAGTTCATGCATATTTCTTCAGTGTCTCATAATGGCATTTCTTTAGTGTTTTACTGTTTTTTATTTGATAATATTATAGAACAAACATTTACGAAGATAACAATGTATTTATACTGAAACCATAGGAAGGGAAATGGGAGTGATGTTCGAAATGCTTTTGTACCTTGCCAATCAGCCTCCACTTGTCATGGGCGGGTTGGCGCGGAGCGTGAGTAACAAGTCCAGTATACAGTAGTCTTTGGCCCAGCCTTTCCTGCATTGCACGCAGCTTCTCCAGGTTTTCTTGAATCTTTCTCATGGCTGATGTCCCTCTGCCTCAATTTCTTCTGTCTTTTTTACAAAATTCTCCTCATCCTTTCTCTTTACATAAACAAACCATTTCATCTAAAATATCATTGTGCATAATCATGTTCTAATTTATTCAATTTTTCAGGAGTAAAGTTATATCATTGGTTTACTGCAAGAAGAGTCACCAATTGATTTCTGGAGGAGAAGATGCTATTGTGGTGTTTTGGGACATGCAAGCCAATAGGCAAGAGGTAAGAGCAATTGCCTTTGTTAGAGTCATAACATACTCACATCAGGTTCAATTAATTTATTTTCACAAGATACCAATATAGGTAAGCTCTCAATCCAGACTCATTTTGTTTGAAAAGCTGCTTAGTAAAGATTATAACCTCTGCAGACTGCAGTACTCTCTTGAGAGGGACTCAGACTGGATAAAATGAGGTAAGTCAGGACTCACCCGCATGAACAAACTAGCAACAAATGATTATAGTACGCATTTTTTATGTATATGTCAGTTTTAAGATGGGCTTGGTTATCCAATTGGGTTATTTTCCTGGAAGCTCTTTTGGATGAGGTAAATCAGATAATGAAACAGGACTTACGGAAAATTGGAGATTCTCCTCCAAGCTTCACTTGAGATCCACTCAATAATTAGATATACATATCACATTGAAAATGGGATTTTTGAGGTTATCTGAGTGGTGTTATGTTACTATAACGCAAATATACTGGAGGATATATAAAGTGAAAGAAAGAAAAAGATGAAAATATACAACATAAATAGATTGGCAACCCCCTGTTTGCTGCATCAAAAAATACAAGTGGAGGTGGAAGATTGGAATTTAGGGATGGTGGGCTAAAGCATGGCTGATGTTTGCCTGAGAAACCCATATCTTCTTAATGGCTCATTTGTGGCCTCTTCCAATTTCCTGCATTATTTAAATGTAGTGTTTTTAGCTTTCCAAAATGTTGAGCATCCAAGCACAACAGATGATTGAATGTACTACGAGGTGCCAACTAAAAGTTTCCGAAGTGTTTTGTAACAAAGTTACTGAGCGCGGTACTATCGTGTGCACGCATCAGGAGCAAGCAGTGATGGTTATAGTACAGCATGCCACGTGGCATAATTCTGTGAACATTGAGACGTGTGCAACATGTAATTTTGTGACCACGTTCACATGGTCAGTTTTCAATTTCAGTACAGTAAAACCCTTATAACTCGGCACTGTATAACTCGGAATTTGATATAACTCGGCATGGCAAATTTTTTTTTTTTTTTTTTTTTTTTTTTTTTTGTGTGTGTGTGGGATGGTAGGCCCTGGAGGCTCACTCGAGGGCTGTGATGGTTGGCCCTCGCCCGTGGTGGCACAGGCAGGATTGTTATAGTGACGCCTGTGATTAGAGGAGGCTCATGCCGCCCCCTGTGTCCTCCCATGCACTCGCAGTCGAAGGTGGAGTTAATGGACAGGGCATGTGGGTGTTCTTAGGCCACTCGACGGTGCAGAAAGATTTCAAGTGGATTTATGGGTCTCACTCGGGATCGAACTCAGGTCTTCGAGAATGCCACCCGGTGACGCTAACCACTCTGCTACCGCCTCACCTAAACTGCATCTCATGGTTTTCACTCAGCATATCATGCCCTCACAACCTCTTGTGTGAACATGTAAACAGAAAGTCGGCAAAAAATAATGTATCTCGGCATATTGATGCTATAACTGCATCTCTTTGCTTACACTCGGCATATCCTCAGTCGCATAAAGTCGTATTTTTGTCCTTTTGATCTTTTCCTGCAGGCTCAGGCTCTTCAATTTCATTCCCTTCCTGCTGGAGACACCCTTGCGTGATGGAGCTGACATCTTGAAATACAGTATTGTATGATGTAATCCCAAAACACATAAAATAGGTGGCAAAGTAAAGCAAAGGTCGGGAACGAGCGTGTAGGCTGTCAGCTGAGCCGTGTTTATGTCGTCAAAGCACCGTCTTGGATACGAATTCCGTTTGTTGTCGAAATTGAAAAAGGATTGGTTTCTGCTTCAAAAACACAACAAGCTTGGTAGGAGCCGAAATAATAATCAATGCAAAACATTGCAAACACTATCACAAAGTAATATAATACACATTTCAGCAAGTGTTATTGGATTGGGATTCGTAATCCAAGACGGTGCTTGGACGACAAAAACACGCCTCAGCCTACGCACTGGTTCCTGACCTTTGCTTTAATTTGCCACCTATTTTACGTGTTTTGGGATTACATCATACAGTGCTGTATATCAAGATGTCAGCTCCATCACGCAAGGGTGTCTCCAGCAGGAAGGGAATGAAATTGAAGAGCCTGAGGCCCTGAGCCTGCAGGAAAAGGGGAAAGTGCTGGCAAGGATGGATGCAGGATTGCAGGTGCGATCCATGCGTGCTATTTGTGCCAAGTTTGATATCAAATCCAGCACATTCTACCCGTCCACTAGTATAGCTTTTATGCTTTCACATGCTTTTTTTTTTTTTTTTTTTTTTTTTTTTTTTTTTTCTCGGCAAGGGCCAGAGCCCCTATCGTGCCGAGTTATAAGGCTTTTACTGTATATACCCCAAGACTTGAGCAAAGAGCAAACATCAAATTCTGTGTCAGGCTCAGGAAATTGAGAACGCAAACCCTTGAAATGTTAAAGCAGGCCTACAGCAATGAAACAATTATTCAAATTACACTTAACCCTCGTTTTCCCGGACCTCCATTTCCCGGATATCGGATTTGCCGGTCAAAATCCGAGGTCCGGGGATATGTCAGAGTCCCGGACAAATGTCTGGTCCAGTCCGTAAATCGACAAAGCTGTCCGGGGGTCCGAGCGTCTCCTGTCACCCCTGGTCAGTGTCCGCACCTCCCACCAGGTGGCAGCATGCTCAGCGGTCGTATTGTTTACATTTATAATGTAATGTTTACATCTATTGTAAGTACACCTTGCAATCATATGTTGTTATTACCTGTACATGTATATTAAACCATGTTTTGTATGTTATATGTACTATGTATTGTATGGCACATGATGTATGATTGCTGCTGACAAAGTGTCTAAAGTGTTAAGGCCAAGATGACCTTAACAGAACTAAACACAACACCCTTCCCTCTGCCGTTCTCCGCGGTCAAACGCCTCCTCTCCTGGGTCTGCCGCTCCACCTGGAACAACACGCTCGGCGATGCCCTCAGTATCACCTCCATGGGCCAATACCGCAGTGACTCTTCCCCCCAGCCGTGGATAAGGAAAGTCCCGCGTCCGGACAGAGTTGCCGGACGGTTGCCGTACAGAGTAGAATAAACGTTCGGGGGTGGGAAATGGTCTCGGATTGTTGCGATTCCCGGACGTTTGCGGTTCCCGGACCAATACTCCCCCCTAATAGTCCGGGAAAACGAGGGTTGTATGTATATGTTATGATTTGGCACTCATGCTTTAAAATGGGCTGAATGTTACTGGAGGATGACGAGGTCAGGGTGACCTTCAAAAGTACAATTGCTGAAAAGGTTGAAGAAATTGCATGAATTGTGTTAGAATTATCGTACCACCATCACCTTACATCTTCAACGTATCATTTGGATCAGTTCAAGGAATTCTAATATCCAATTTGAACATGCATTGCAACCCCTGCCAAGTTCATGCCCATACTCCTAACTCTGAACAAAAGGCTCTGTATTGAAGTCTGTGAGGATCCCCTTCAACAGGCCTGGGTTGACCTCATGTCGAGGTTGATCACGACTGACGTGAGCTGGGTCTACGGATACAACCCAGAGACCAAACAGCAGTCTTCGTAATGGAAAAGCCCAATATATCCAAGACTGAAGAAGGTGAGGCAGGCGAGGAGCTGATCAAAATCATGTTTGGCGGTTTTTTTTTCATTTGCATGATTTTGTACCATAGATTTGTCCCCCAGAGCCAGACTGTCAGTGCCAAGTTTTACTGTACCATTCTTCTTGCGCAAATTACCGTAACTCTGGCATGATGGCAACTGGGTGCTCCAACATGACAACGTGCCTGCTCACAGTGCATTGAAAGCGTGCAAGATTTTGGCCCACACCAACACGATCATCGTTTCTCACCCACTCTCCGGATTTGGCTCCCTGCGACTTCTTGCTTTTTCCCAAGATTAAGTTTAAGCTGAGGGGGCGCCGTTCTAGCACCGTCAAAGAACTCCAGCACAAATTGTAGGTGGTGCTTAACAAGCTCAACGAACAGGATTTCCAGGAAGAATCACAATTGTAGGAGAAGCGCTGGGAGCAGTGTATCTCTGCATAAGGTGACTTCTTTGAAAGGGATGGCAGCCAAATTTGAATCAAGTACATTGTCCTCTTTTAATAGGTGTAATCTGGGGACTTTTTGATCGCACTTCGTATAAGATCAAGTAACAAAGTGTCTAAAATCAATGTTAGATGAAAGATATTTCAAATGATGAATGATCAGTTTGTTAAGGGATAGGTATTGGTATGGGTGGTGCGTCACATTGTATTAACAAGTTTCGTCCAGTTCATTATTGTTGGGTCAGTTAGTTCAGGGAGAGGTCGTTAGTTTACTTCCATCTCCTATAAATAGATGGTAACACAAAGGATATTTGCATAGAGTTGGGGTAATCATACTCCTTGACTTTTCTTCCCCACCATTCTGAAGATTGATAATATTAATAGATAACCACCTCGGCCCTGATATATATATACCGTATTTGCCGGCGCATAAGACGCAGTTTTTTCCCTTAAAAAAGAATGCAAAGTTCACCCTGCGTCTAATGCGGCCATATTAGCGAATGAGAGGTCGGGCAGTGAATGCAGAACAGCCGGTGGTGTATTACTAAAGGGATCTGGAGTGATCTGTGTTGAGCAGTAGTCCACTGAGCACAAATTTGTAACTGTGTTATCAACAGTAATGCATAATACTAAGAAAAGGTTGGAGTTTAAGAGAAAACAAGAGCTGGGGCAACAAGATAGCGATTGTTGCTGCCAAGATGGCCGTGTCAGATGTAAACATCATCCACCCCCCTCTGCTGCTCTCCATTGTAAAACATCTGATAAAACATCTTGGCGACGCCCTCTGCACACCCACCATGGATCATTACCGCTCAGACTCCTCCCCGCACCCATGGAAAAGACAAACATCCCGCATATTAGATGTCGCCTTAACCCGCATTCGACTCGGGCCACACAAGTTGACACAACAGTTGAAATGAGATGATAGAAGGGAGGCAGAAAATAGTGTTGGAATTTTCGCTGGAATGAGTATTGTTGATAAATGGAATAGTGAAACAAAGAGCGTGTTAAAGTTTTATTTGAAGGAGTGTGAGCGGTGAGAGGGAGGTGTAGTATCCTGGGGAGTCTGTCTATACACACAGGGATGGAGAAAGGGCGTCGTGGCTTTGTAGTTTATTTGACAGCGAGTCATTGTACAACGTGGGGACAAGAGGTGCGCGGCGTGTGTGTCTCTGTGTGTCCTTTGGCTGCTTGAATTACCTGGCTGGTGTTGCAGTTGTGTTGGCAAGGACAAGTCAGGTCAGCGTCGGGTCACCCTCGGGCCTCTAATCCTGGTCGCAGACAGGGGGGTGACCTAAGCCGATGCAGGTGTGTATGTGCGTGTGTGTTAGCGCCGCTACAGTGGTAAGCAGGGTGGGATAGGAGACAGCATAGGCCTTTGTACCACCTCGACCCCTCAATCCTCACCCCTGTACCTCTACGGATAAGGAAACGTATGAAAGAGTGCTAGTAAAAAGGCTGCAATGGTACCTGTAGACGGGACAAAAGTCTTCCACACGGTACACCAAGACCAGACCCATCACGGCGCCACACCGTCCCCTCAAGCCGAATCACACAATACCATCAAGGTGAAATTGGTGACAGGGCACCGTCTCATCACATCCGTTAGAATTTCTTACATTCAAACAAATAGACGTGTTACACTAAACGATGTGCCGCCGTCACGTACGGCTCCACTACATCACTGTCCTGTCACGTAACAGTTTCTGGGGAAGAATATTTTAACGTAATGAGACTGTGCCGTGCTGATAATTGTCGTTTTCTCAAGGCTTATGTACCCAAAACAATATCTTTTAGAGTTCCACTCCTCTTCTTCATCCGACAGAAGTGCTATTAATGCAAATTTCTTCAAGCATAGCCTCTGAGGCACCATGTCTGCTTAGGGGTGAGCAGGAACTGCCAAAAATACGGAAACCATGACGATAGTGTGAATACAAGGCACGGCTGACGGAACGCTGCCGTGATTTCAGAGTGTGAATCAGCCTTCACCTGTACCTTCCTGAATGAAACTAATCAACCCTCGCGACTGTGATAGATTCATAGGTGTAAAGCAGTGCAAATATCGTCGATTCCGACAACGGTGCCCTTCACAAATTACAACAATAACAACAAGGTAGAGATGGTTACCTTACAGTGTTATCTAAATATCTTCGTGAATTTTTGTTATTGGACAACCACCGATTTTTGAGGCCGAACTTAAGTCCTCCTGAATAGTTTGATGTGTTTTGAATAATCTGCTGTTCGTTTTGTCGGAAATCAATGTTTGTTTACATGTGTGTATGGGGGGAGGCAACCTGCCCTCCAGGTCTGCCCCGCAAACATTGCTACGCTTCACACTGCCATATTATTGGTAATTTTTGTTATTTCTCTATATCATCTGTTACTAAACCAACTCACCTCTAACCTAACCAAATCTGATTTAACCTAACTTAACTTCTGGCTGAAGTAACGGTAGATTTTCGGTACTACGTGTAATGCCATTATTATTCAATTGCGCCATGGGAATGGGGCTCAAAATACTCAGAATGAAGAAAGCTACACGATGGTGTAGGTAAGAGTCCTAGGACTTTTGAAAGCCTACTACCAAAATAATACCATATCTATACTGCAAATATTCCACAAAGTCTAAAACACATGGCAGAAAAGCAACAAAGGCATACCTACAACATTAAATCAAAGCTATATGTCATAGGTAGCAAATATGTAGAATATCAATTCGTGGGGGCATCCTGCAATATACAGTCGGCGCAAAAAAAACTTAGGACGCCAAAAAACTTGGGGTGGGAATAACGTCCTTAGCTGTTTTGACAATTTCGGTGGGAGCGATTGAATTTTTTTACGTTTTTTGTATGTCTGGCAGTGTATTAGGGTTTCTGCTGTAGATTCCTTGCTCCTGCCCACTCTGTATCTTCCAAGTCATCATAGAAGAGGTTGTTGTGTTTGGTTCTCCAACCTTCCTACACCCCATTCGCCCCTACATCTTCTACCACCTTCTCCAGTATACTAATGCATTATGCCGGGCAAATCTCTATCCATTGTGAAGAAAACACATATAGTAACCTTGTATCGAAGTGGGAAAAACAATTGGTCAGATAGCGAGGGAGATGTGTGTTTCCAAACATACCGTCTCGGTGTGGTGCAGGCGGGTGCAAGATGGTGAGTAGAGACTGTTTTGGCGTGGAAGAAAGGGTCAGGGCGGCCAAGAAAAACTTCAAAGAAGACTGATCAACTAACTGCTCATAAGGTTTGTTGATGTCAATAATTATTTTGAGCAGTTGATCAGTCTTCTTTGAAGTTTTTCTTGGCCACCCTGACCCAAGCCTTTCTTCCACGCCAAAACAGTCCTTAACTCACCATCTTGCGCCCACCTGCACCACACTGAGACGGTATGTTTGGAAACACACATCTCCCTCGCTATCTGGCCAATTGTTTTCCCTCTTCGATACAAGGTTACTATATGTGTCTTCTTCACAATTGATGGAGATTTGCCCAGCATAATACTTTATTAGACCTGGAGAAGGCGGTAGAAGATGGAGGGGCGAATGGGGGTGTAGGAAGGTTGGAGAACCAAACACAACAACCTCTTCCTATGATGACTTGGAAGATACAGAGCGGGCAGGAGCGAGGAATCTACAGCAGAAACCCTAATACACTGCCAGATATACAAAAAACGTAAAAACATTCAATCGCTCCCACCGAAATTGTCAAAATAGCTAAGGATGTTATTCCCGCCCAAGTTTTTTGGCGTCTTAAGTTTTTTTGCGCCGACTGTATTATGATTTATGACCGATTTTGGTTACACTCATTCTCTTTACATTTTAACGAGTATAATTTTTCATTCACATTCATTGCACTGTGAATATTGTATTTAGGTACATGCTCATAATCATTTGCTTTCCCCTACAAATCCTTTTTTTTTTTTAATAACTTGATACTTTTACGAAAAAAAAAAATTCTCTCAAAAACACCAATATTTTTTTTCTTCACAAAACCTCTTTGTAAAATAGGGGTGCGTCTTATGCAGAGGTGCGTCTTATGCACCGGCAAATACGGTATATGTATATATATATATATAGATATATATATATATATATAATATATATAAATATATATATATATATATATATATATATAGTATATATATATACATATATATATGTCAGGGCCGAGGTGGTTATCAATTAATATTATCAATCTTCAGAATGGTGGGGTAGAAAAGTCAAGGAGTATGATTACCCCGATTATATTTCCACAACAAACAATAGCAATAACTGGCTAGCAGCCAAATAACATGAACCAAACAACTAACTGCAACAATAACAATGGTGATATCAGAGCAGATGTATGTCACCCAAATAACTCCTTGTACCGCAGCAGCCTGGAGGAGGAGAATTGCAGCAGCAATCTTCAGCAACATAGTTGCAACCTCACTTACCTCAGGCAGCGGGGAGTGTTGAATGGTGTCAGGACAGTGAAGGGCAGTCTGTAAGAGCGCCCAATTCATCAAGTAGTGCCTGATGGCACTACCTGATGGTAGTGCCATCAGGGCACTACCCTCAGGGGATGAGAAAATGAGTTTGTAGTAGATGTTGTCAGGTTGGAGAGCTGTGGCTGTCTGTCTGTCCAGTGTAGAGCTGGCTAAGGAGTCACCTTGGCTAGACTGGCCTCCATACATCTAGACACGGGGGTGGGAGTGTTAACGTGGCACCGGCCAATGAGCGCTTGATAGGTGAACCATCGCCGGTTGGTGAAAGTGGTAATCCGCTCCTCAGATAGGAGGGAATGAGGCAGGTGTAGTTCCTCACACATGCCCTCACCAAAGCATCTGCTACACTGCCGATGACGAAAAAGAACTGTAGCTGACCAGGAAAAACATACAAAATATTTGTAAATGGCTGGAGTACAGGAATCAAACAGAGAAGAACTATTGCTGGCTGAGCAGGTCGGCTCCAATGTTGTCTGACCCGGACACATGAACCACTCAAAATTTATAGGGCTGAAGGCCTAGAGCCCATCGCAACACTCAGTCATTTCTACCCTAGAATTTCTCGAGGTATATTAGAGGTTTGTGGTCAACTTCAAGGATAAAAGCCTTACCTCTAAGATAAAAGTCAATCCTATGGATGCCGAAGACGATGGCTAGGCATGCCCTTTCGATCGTAAAGTAACGTCGCTCCTGATCTAGTAGTTTCCGGCTGGCGTAAGAGATGAGATGTGGACGATAGTCATGAAATTGCAAGAGTACAGCTCCCAATCCATAGTTTGAAGCATCGGTGCGCAGGACGAAGGTCTGGGGTCCGGAAGCCGAAGAATGGGTCATGAGGCCAAGGTTTGCTTCAATCGCTCGAACCGTGAGTGGATCTTCCGTCCACTGTAGGGGTTCTCGTACCAGCTTCCTCAATAAGTCAGAGAGGGGCCAGTGTGCTCCAAGGCCTGGGGAATGAAAACCTTATAAAAAGATATCAAACCTAGGAAACTCCGGAGTAACTTATTGGTGGTGGGAGGAGTCATGTAGGCGATGGCAGTCACCTTGCCAACTTGTGGTTGTAGGTGATCCCGTGACAAGACAAATCCTAGATAGTTGATGGACTCTTCTCCAAACCGGTATTTTGGAATATTGATTGTCAGACTCTGTTGCTATAGTATAGTCTATCCAAAACAGACTTGAGGGCAGAAATATGAGTGGGCCAATCTGAAGAATATACAGAAATATTGTCAAAATAAAACTAAACATTATCCAAACCAACAATCAAAATTTTCAAAACTGAATATAAAACAAAACAAAAAACTAATATATGAGCACAGGCCGTGACTAGACCAAAAAACAGTAGTAGTAGTCCTGGTTGTAGTAGTAGTCCTGGTTGTAGTAGTAGTCCTGGTAGTAGTAGTAGTCCTGGTTGTAGTAGTAGTCCTGGTTGTAGTAGTAGTCCTGGTTGTAGTAGTAGTCCTGGTAGTAGTAGTAGTCCTGGTTGTAGTAGTAGTCCTGGTTGTAGTAGTAGTCCTGGTTGTAGTAGCAGTCCTGGTTGTAGTAGTAGTCCTGGTAGTAGTAGTAGTCCTGGTTGTAGTAGTAGTCCTGGTTGTAGTAGTAGTCCTGGTTGTAGTAGTAGTCCTGGTAGTAGTAGTAGTCCTGGTAGTAGTAGTAGCCCTGGTAGTAGTAGTAGTCCTGGTTGTAGTAGTAGTCCTGGTAGTAGTAGTAGTCCTGGTAGTAGTAGTAGCCCTGGTAGTAGTAGTAGTTCTTGTTGTATTAGTAATCCTGGTTGTAGTAGTAGTCCTGGCTGTAGTAGTAGTCCTGGTTGTAGTAGTAGTCCTGGTAGTAGTAGTAGTCCTGGTTGTAGTAGTAGTCCTGGTTGTAGTAGTAGTCCTGGTTGTAGTAGTAGTCCTGGTAGTAGTAGTAGTCCTGGTTGTAGTAGTAGTCCTGGTAGTAGTAGTAGTCCTGGTAGTAGTAGTAGTCCTGGTTGTAGTAGTAGTCCTGGTAGTAGTAGTAGTCCTGGTTGTAGTAGTAGTCCTGGTAGTAGTAGTAGTCCTGGTTGTAGTAGTAGTCCTGGTAGTAGTTGTTGCATCAATCCAGGGTCAATGAGGCCAGCATGTTGCAAAGCAGTTTATTGTAGTATTAAATTTCAACCTGTTGAGAAAGTCGTCATTCAAACGTTGCACCACGTATAATTGAATAGTCACAGCCATAAATCACACCACAACATTATATCCCATGTATATATGAGGTAAGGCAAACCAGTAACATGTCATACCCATGAATTACATCACAACATTGTACCCCATTTATACACTAGTTAAGGGAAACCAAGACAATTATTCAGTCATATATATATATATATATAGTTATATAGTCACAGCCATAAATCACACCACAACATTTTACCCCATTTATATATGAGGTAAGGCAACCCAGTAATTGTTCTACTCAACCAGAGCAAATGTTGCAACCAGAACTACGATGTTACATCAACATGAATCAATATATGAGTAAGAAAACGCATTAAACATTAGTACAACTTACAGCACTGCCAGTCCCCGGATGATGAATGGTAAATCAGGCACACACACACAGTGCCAGGGCACGGCACAGGAAGTGTTGCACCCACAGTGAACATTGTAGCTCTTAAGGGACGGCTCACTAACAAGTGTTCCTGCAAGCAGTCATCTCGCTAAACATTTTTCACAATATACAGATATACATACACAACCAAACCCCCACATGAATCAATACAGGCAAGGAAACACGACAAACACTTTCAAAACTTACAATACTAGTTCCCAGGTGGTGAACAACGTGGTACACAACTACAGTGCCAGGACGCCAGGACAGGTATCAATAACCATCAGCACAGTGGGATGGTACTCGAATCCAAGATCCTTAACAGACACAACATCAAACACTGTCCCTGGCAGCTGCCCCGGGTAGCAGGAGAACACACGCGCCCACTACTTACACCGCCATTTGCAAGACACCGTTCCAATAATTCCCTCACGAAGCAGGTCGACCGTAAACTCGACACAAAAAAACCAGTCTTTGAAAATTAATGTAGTGTACATTCTTGTGTACATTCATCAAGAAACAAAAAACAGACATATAGACAAACCAACTAACACAATTAATTGTGTTACAGTAGTAGTAGTCCTGGGGTGCGTTCAGTAAGGGATTTTGTACGCTTCGAATTGCGATTTCGCAATTCGATTAATTTCGCAATTTGAATTGCGGAATTCGAAATTTCGGTTTTCTCTTCCGCACACCTACTCGAGGAGTTGGTTTGCCGCTGGGTTGCCAGCTCGCGCCAGAATAAGGTATGTAAACAAAGGCCAAAAAAAACCTTTCCTCTTCTCTCTCCTCTTTTTGCCTCCTTAATATTTCATTTCCTGCTGCTATAACCTCTGCTGCATCAAATACAGGGGCATCGACAAGTTATTCTGCGAGAATAAGGATAGCCATAGCGATAAATTTCGACAGCTGCTATCTTGTGAGCAAAATGTTTTGTCAATCATTCAGTAGGGAAGAGAAAAAACAAATTGTGTGGGAGAACCCTACTGAACGCAGCCCTGGTTGTAGTAGTAGTCCTGGTTGTAGTAGTAGTCCTGGAGTAGTAGTTGGAGAATGATGGGCACAGGCTAAGTTTCAGCTGGTATTCTCTCTGTTGTGGTGAGGGTGATGTCATGCTCATCAACCTGATCAGACTGATTCCACGTGAGAGCAGGATTAATGACATGTTCCCCAGAACTAGCTGGGCCATCAGACTACAGTAAGCTGACGTGAATCTTCAATACCCTCACTTGAGCAGGAGAACTTACCCTTTTCCTCAGGCTCCGATGTAGGTGAAATATCGCTGGGGACTTGCAACTGCTATTCCTCGGGATTCGATAAAGATGCACTCTCGTCGAGGACTTGCAACTGCTTTTCTGAAGATGGTGGAGACAATGGACCTATCAAGTCGATGGCAACTTTGGAGAAGGGCTTAGTTACGACAGGTACCGGCTAAAGGGGTACTGGACGTACCCGTCTCTTAGTAGACATGCGGTGACACTAGTCGCAGAAACGACAGTAATCCCAGATGTCCGCGCACATTCCTGGCCAATAAGTCTTGAGAGATCTTCATCAGGGTCTTGAGGGGGAATAAATGACCAACCAAAGGATCTTTGTGAGCCACACGTAGGATGACAGGACGGCACCCACTGGGGACAACCAAAGATAAATTATTTACCTTTTGTGGGCGATCAGAGGCGAGACATTTCTGGCACAGGAGGCCGTCTCCATGTAGAAACTTGTAGGTGGTACCATTCCGTGCCTTCTCCACTTCATAAGTAGTAGTCTTGGCACGTATACACTGCAGTGAAGGACAGGATTCCTGTAGTCGACGAAACTCATCAGGGGTCACAGACAAAGGCTGGAGTTTAGGCTGGACGACTAGAGGGTGCATCAGTTTAGATGAACTGGCTCTGGTCTCCACAGCACACATTTGAGTGGTAGGGGACTCTCTTGGTAGTAGACATTTGAGGCTGACATCCAGAAAGGGGACCGTCCTTGGCATTAGATGAGATGGAATCTTCGGGGGAAGCAGAGTCATCAAGAGGAAGAGGAGATAAGGGATCTTGTGGAGGTGAAACATCGGTGGTGGCTTGATCGTCGTTACTATGGAGAGAATGGTCATCACAGAGTAGAGAATTAGGACTATTAGGAACTTGTACACCAGAAATATTTCCAATTAAAGCACTAGCAAATTTAATTAGGGCCCTTACGGCATCTGTCCAGCCCGTGTAAAATGGGCACCGTAAGTGTGGCGGGGGGGGGTCTGTTCTTCTTTACTCCTTCTTATCTTCTCTCTTTTCTTTTACTCTTTCTTGCTGTTGAGGTATTCTGAGGGGGATTCCTGAAGGGGCAGTCTTGGTCACGGGGGATATCCAAGTCCTGTTGACAGAGACTTGCATGTAGCCGTATTATGGAGCCACGTAATGCTTCCATGGGGAGTATCGCCGGGCCGGACAGAGGCTTTACATTGCCCTGGGCCACAACTACCTTATGAAATCTCGTCAGTATGTCCTTCCAACAGACATTAGACTCAGGCTGGTAATTCACAATTCGGAAATATATAATTTCCTTTTACCTTGCCCCTCGGGGATTCGAACCGCCGCCAACATCAGAAATTGCACCAGAGACCGGCGCGTTACCGACCCGGCCAATAGGTATACCGATTGGCTTTACGGCTTCTGATGTATTTATGTTCATTACATAAGTAACACCTAACAACAGGAAATTCGTTGGTGCGTCCTAAATAGTCGGCAACTTTAACTTTGGGATAGAGTGATGGGTCAATGTCTGGCAGAGCCTCTTCAGAAACTACGACACCAGAGCAGTCATTGATCTAATTAATTTTAAGCACCAGTGATCCTAATGATAGTGGAAGACCATGACCCATTGACAGTTCCCGAAACTGAAAAGTTAGGTACCTTATGAGCTTGTAGACAAAGTCTAACCTTATAGGGGGCAGCGGCAGTTGTTCCTTCCTTAAATGCTCGAGGATTATTGGGACAGCGTGGTCATATGTGTCCCGCTTCCCCACAATTGTAACATGTCACAGGTGAGTGACTTTGATGTCCAGAAGGTGGAATTTTCAGTGGAGTAGCATGTCGAGCGGAGGATCTCTTCGCGTTGTTGTAGGAGGAGACCTTAGGATAGGCATTGTAGGCGGAAGCGCAGTCGTCCGCGAGTTGTATTGCATCCTTCAACTGGGCAGGCCTCTTTTCCTAGCTGAAGAGGCGAAGTTATGGTGATAAAGAAGATAGAAACTGGTCAAAAATAATAAATTACCTCATATCCTCATATTTCGGCCACCGAGGAGGACTCAACCCAAGAATCAAACATCCTCGATAAATGGGTAACGAACTGATGGTAGTTTTGTCCTACTTTAATCTTGGCTGACCTAAAATCCACTCTGTGTCCATCTGGAGTCTTACTGAAGCCCGTTAGCAATGCTGGCCTCAGTAACTCAAGCTCCTTAGTGGTGGAAGGGACATGTAGAGCTCGGCAGCTTTCCCAGTAAAGAGGCAACCCAGACGAACGGCGAAGGTATCTCTTGGTAGTACCAGCATCTCGGCCACTCACTCGAACCTTGGTAAGTAGCTCTGCTCTCTCTCTCTCTCTCTCTCTCTCTCTCTCTCTCTCTCGCTCTCGCTCTCGCTCTCGCTCTCTCTCTCTCTCTCTCTCTCTCTCTCTCTCTCTCTCTCTCTCTCTCTCTCTCTCTCTCTCTCTCTCTCTCTCCCTCCCTCCCTCCCTCCCTCCCTCCCTCTCCTCCCTCCCTCCCTCCCTCCCTCCCTCCCTCCCTCCCTCCCTCCCTCCCTCCCTCCCTCCCTCCCTCCCTCCCTCCCTCCCTCCCTCCCTCCTCTCTCCTCTCTCTCTCTCTCTCTCTCTCTCTCTCTCTCTCTCTCTCTCTCTCTCTCTCTCCTCTCTCTCTCTCTCTCTCTCTCTTCTCTCTCTCTCAATTTTTTATTGTTCCTGGATCCACTGGCCAACCTCCTTTCCTTGCAGACCGAGGGCCTCGCCCTGCTCCTTCAGTGCTTCGAAGGAAGACATTGCAGATCTGATAGAAGTCAAACACAGATTATACACAGAAAATAACAACCATCAAAAAACCAACAAAAACTCAGAGAAATTTACATAAAAAAAACAGAGACAGACAACACCTCAAGTGAAATACTATCAAAATGAAAAGCTTTTAAGTATTGTTCCGGGGCCTCAGGCAGCAGTGGCAAGCAGCAGCGACTTACAATCAATTAATGCCCACAATCTCAAGAAGTATAATAAATAATTAATAATCATATCCTGTCGAGGTCGCCAAATATGTCAGGACCGAGGTGGCTATCAATTAATATTATCAATCTTGAGAATGGTGGGGAAGAAAAGTCAAGGAGTATAATACCCCGAATATATTTACACAACACAAAGTGGCAATAATTGGCTAGCAGCCAAATAACATGAACCAAACCACTAACTTCTCATGGAACTAAACAATAGTGATATCAGAGCAGGAGTCTGCCACCAAGACTGGCAGGAGCCGTTCCGCAGCAACTTCCGCCTCGGCAGATTGGCGTCAACAACGCCACCTATCGTCTGCTAGTGTTGATGTATCATTTACCACCAGGCTGTCACAAGTATCACAAGCTAAGACTCTATATGAGTCTGCCACCAAGACTGGCGGGAGCCGTTCAGGGGCAACTTCCGCCTCGGCAGATTGGCGTCAACAACGCCACCTATCGTATGCTTGTGTTGATGTATCATTTATCACCAGGCTGTCACACGTATCACAAGCATTTTTCAGTCTTGGAAATTATAACCCATGGCGAATTCATCAAAACGATTTACTTATACTATGGATTTACTTATACCAAAGACTACTGTATACTGGACATGCTAGTCAGTTTGGGCTATTTCCAGTGGAGGCCAATTCTGCAATTCCTGACATATTCGAACATCACTCCCATATCCCTTCCTATGGTTTATCAGTATAAATGATATACTGTTATCTTCGTAAATGTTTGTTCTATAATATTATTAAATAAAAAACAGTAAAATACTCTAAAGAAATGCCATTATGAGACTGAAGAAATATGCATGAACTTAATATTTACTTAAACTCTTCGCCATATAATATTTTGCGGGAAAACGTTTTACATGAATCATATCAATAGAAGTGGAATTTCATTAGCTTTCCATTGATATATTTAGTTTTCTGATAAATGAATTAGCATCATGCATAAATTAAGAGTTAACTAAATAAATAACATCATCAATCGGGTAATTTTCCCGACAGATGATGTTATTTATTTAGTTAACGCTATTGTATGCATGGTACTAATTCATTAATCAAAAAACGAAATATATCAATGGAAAGCTAATGAAATTCCGCTTCTATTGATATGCTTCATGTAAAACGTTTTCCCGCAAAATATTATATGGCGAAGAGTTTAAGTGAATATTAAGTTTATGCATATTTCTTCAGTCTCATAATGGCATTTCTTTAGTGTGTTTTACTGTTTTTTATTTGATAATATTATAGAACAAACATTTACGAAGATAACAGTGTATCATTTATACTGATAAACCAAAGGAAGGGAAATGGGAGTGATGTTGGAAACACTTTTTTACCTTGCCGATCGGCCTCCACTTGTCATGGGCGGTTTGGCACGGAGCGCGAGTAGCAAGTCCAGTATACAGTAGTCTTGGCTTATACCTATAGATAAGAGATGTTTTTATATCCCTAAAATATTATTATAATTTTTTTTTTTTTGAAATTCCTTTCCAAAATCAGGGTGTGTCTTCCAAGATGCAGCATCTTATAAGCCATAAAATACGGTATATTGTACATAGATGTCCCCTGCTTATCGCCTCTCTTCTCTGTGAGTGATTTGACATATAGGGGAGGCAGAAACACAGGAGAATCCATTGCCTTAAATTGTTTCCCTTTAAAAGTTATTAAATTACTGTCGGGTTCTATCCCAATTCGATTAGACTTCATCGTAGTTTGCCCCAACAGCCCGTCTACAGGGAGATGAAAGTTGGAGGCTACATAGAACTCTATACAAACCGTAGGTATGAATCCCTTTGTTCAGGTTAATAGGTAAGATCACTGCTCCCATTATTTTGAAAGATGAACGTGTGATCCCCTTCATATTCAAATAACTCTGGCTAAAAATGGCTCTTGTAAAATGGCCCCCGGATTTCTCTCGGAAAAGATCGCTCAACCACCAAGCTTCTTCTTTGTTTCAATAAGTTTCGTCTTTCACTCACAACCTCACAGTCCAGCACACTGTGGTAATTATTTCCCAGGTACATAGCACTGATAAAATAATAGTCATTTGTGCCACTAAGCCTCCGCCATTTTTATGTCCTGGTAATGTACCTTTTTTTTGTGAGTAATTGCTCACAAACTCACCTTGGTAGCTATAGTGAGGAAAGGCACACTTCAGGAACACACTTCACTGTTTACGCTGGAAAGTTAAACCTCCATCCTTTGTCTGTGACCCCTGATGAGTTTCGTCGACTGCCGGAATCCTGTCCTTCACTGCAGTGTATACGAACCAAGACTACTATTTGTGAAGTGGAGAAGGCACGGAATGGTGCCACCTACAAGTTTATACATGAAGACGGCCTCCTGTGCCGCAAATGTCTCCTCGGATCGCCCACAAAAGGTAAATATTGTATCCTTGATTGTCCCGAGTGAGTCCCGTCCCGTCATCCTACGTTTTGTTAGCGAAGGTCCTTTGGCTGGCCATTTTTCCCACCGTAAGACCCAGATGAAGATCTCTCAAGACTTATTGGCCAGGGATGTGCGTGGATATCAGGGATTACTGCCGCTCATGCAGTAATCATGACACTGCTGACACTGCAAGCAAGTGTCAGCGCATGTCAGTTAAGGGATGGGTACGTCCAGTATCCCTTCAGCCGTTACCTGTCATAACTGAGACATTCTCCCAAGTCGCCATTGACTTGATAGGTCCATTGTCTCCACCGTCCTCAGAAAAACATTGTTACATCTTAACTCTCATAGATTTTTCCACTGGTTCTCCTGAGGCTATGCCTCTAAGAGATATTGACACCATTTCTGTATCGGAAGCTCTGTTAACCATCTTCACCAGAGTTGGGATCCCCAGGGAGATCCTTTCTGACTGTGGGACCCAGTTTACTTCCTAGCTAATGGCTGAGCTACACAAGCTACTGGGAATAAATCCCATCCTCACCACTCCTTTCCATGCCAGCGGAAATGGGCGAGTTGAGCGGCTGCACGGTACCCTGAAGTCTACCCTTCGGAAGCTGTGCTCTGACAAGCCCAAGGAGTGGCATAGGTACTTAATTCCCACTATGATTGCCCTCAGGGAGATCCCTAATGACCAGACCGGATTCTCTCCCTTTGAACTTCTCTACGCCAGGTCAGTGCGAAGTCCCCTCTACGTGATCTGTGAGCAATGGGAAAACCGAAGGATCCCGGAAGATGAAAGATCGTCCTTCTGTTACGTCCTCGAGTTACGGGAGAAACTGACCGAATGCACGCAGCCTGCGGCCAAACACGCAGATGTGAGTATCTCCCGGTATAAATCATACTTTGATCTAAGATCCCAAGAACATCAGTTCCAGCAAGAGGATGAAGTATTGTTACTACTGCCAAGTGACTCCAGCAAGCTGTTGCTTGGAGTGGCCCTCACAAAGTGTTAGAGAGGCGGAGTAAGGGCGACTAATTGATCGACATGCCAAGAGGACCAAAATTTTACCACACCATTATCTTCTTCTTTCTGTTTGACGTTAGTTTTTACCCATAATATTTTATGTGGTTAGACAGCCGATGATACGCTTCCAACAATCTCTATCCCTTGCCTCAATTTCTTCAATGCCCAATGCTGCCAGATCCTCTTCAACACACTGCCTCCATGTCTTCCTTGGCCAGCTCGGTGGACAGCGACCTGGAACTTCCACTCTTAACAGCTCTCCCCAATGCCTCACCACCTTCTCTCCTCTTCACGTGCCCAAACCACCTCAATCACCTTACGCTCAGCACTGTCCTCGGCTCCTTTAATCCACATTTTCTTGCCACCTCTTCATTGGACACTTCATCTCTTCATGTGATCCCAGTCATATATCTGAACATTGTCCGATCACAACCAACCAACACATCCTCTAACTTCTTTGTCAAAACCCATGTCTCAAAACCATACAGCAAAACTGATAGTATACATGCTTCTTATACTCTTCCTCTGTTTTTCAGCAGAATACTCTTGTTTATCAGCAGTCCCACTATCTCTCTCCACTTCATCCATTTAGTTGTTACTCGTGTTCTTACGGCTCTCTCCTTCCACCCTCGCTATCAACATGTCACCAAGATAACAAAACTGTTTCACTTCTTCTATCACATCACCATTCACTTCTATAGTTTCTGTCTTCCTCTTTTGGCAGGCCCCCTCTGTTGATTCTTCTTATACACACTGGACAGCAGAAATCTACCACCCTATTCAGGTTTCCTAGTCTTGAAGATCTTTTGTGGCACCACTTGTCACTTTCCTGGCAACGAATAGTCTACTCCTACTCCACTACCGCACACTCCACAGGGAAACCTTCCCACTTGTATATTTTGCTCTATTTTCTTGCCTGTTGCCATCATCTTCGTCTTGGACATATTCACCTTCAGACCGCTTCTCTCCACTGCTTGCTTCCAATCTATAAATCTCTTCTCAACTTCTTCCTTTGTCTCAGCTGTCAAGACTAAATACAAGAGGAGAGAGAGCTGTTTGCTAGTGCTTATAGTGTTGGCCGAAGCCAGCACCCCGGGAGGCGGGTCACAAACCCCCGGCTAACACCCAGTACCCATTCACTGCTGGGTGGACAGGGGCTCGGGTTTTAAGGAAACAGCCCAACTGTTTCCGCTCCGCCCGGGGATCGAACCCGGTTCTTCTCGGTTCCCATGCCTCCAACAAAATTCCAACACATTTTCTCCTACAACATTTCTGTCACCATAGCCATAGCTTCCCATTACACCCTCAAATCCTGATTGACAGAGAAAATGACAGTATTGGAATTGGCTTTAGGGCCTTCAGCCTTATAAATTTAGAGTGGTTCATGTGTCCGGGTCAGGCAACATTGGAGCCGACCTGCTCAGCCGGCAATAGTTCTTCTTGTTTTGATTAATACACTCCAGCCTATTACAAATATTTTGTATGTTATTCCTGGTCAGCTGCAGTTCTTCTGCATCATCGGCTGTGCAGCATTTGCTTTGGTGGGGGCATGTGTGAGGAACTACACCTGCCTCGTTCCCTCCTATCTGAGTGGTGATTACCACTCTCACCAGCCGGAGTGGTTCACCTCTCGAGTGCTTGTTGGCTCCACGTCATATCCCCACCCCCGTGTCCAGTGGTAGTCTAGCCAAAGTGATTCTCCACGCAGGGGCGTATTTAGGTTCTTGAAACATTGGGGGCCCAGCCTAGAGTTATCTAAATTTTAACTGGATAATTTGCAATTTATTCATGAATATAATGAATATAAGATGTGAGACACTGCTCTACCAAAGGTTTCTGTTAATTTGCTTAGGATAACTTTCACAACATGAAATGAAAATATAATCAAGACAATCAGAGTTGCGGTTCAACTTCGTTATTATATTTATTTTCATCGGTAGGAATAAAACTCTTAGAAAAATAGAGCTTTGGCATGATGAAGCAGTCATATAGATTGTATTTAGCCAATGCCTTGTTTAATACTGAAATCTGACCAACCCTGGTCTTATAACTTCTGCTTCTATTGTGTGACAAATTAAGAGCTTCTTTTGAACTGTGACAAAACTGTGTTAAATCTGTCTTGTCCATCTGATATTATCTTCCTCACCTCTCCAGAAAGTCTTTTGGTGTCTGTAAAGGCCCGATTATTGAATCCTACAGTTGGCATGACACTCCGGGATTACGAAAACTCTTCATAAATTAAAACATGAATTTAATTACGTAGAGTATAAATAACACCAACTCCTACTAAACACCACTCCACACGTAAGCTAGTAGAGATCCCCAGACCGGTATGTCAGGGTAGGTAGAGTATCACACGACTCAGCCTCTTGGAAACACAGGCCCAACACAGGCCCTGAACCGCACTCGTCCTGGTCGTATTGGTAGGGAAGAGGACACACGCCTCTAGCCACCTCCACCAGGGACATAGAGCATACCGTAACCAACCAGGGATGACAACACATCACAGCCACACGGAATACCAGTCAGCACGGCAGTCTGGAGTCATCAAACCACACAGAACGCCGCTCCGTCCGGCCCTTGACAGGAGTCGGATCCTGTTTGTATATACACACACAATAAGCCTAAATAATATCACCAGAAATGATAACCCTTAGCAATAAACCCACCACAAGCAGTAAAGCAAGTGTTATTATACAAATAATATCATCCTTAAGAAACAACCATAATACAACATATCACAACACAGTCGAAAACATTGGTACAATACCTTATGGCAGTAGTTGTAGGGGAGTCGAGTCCACCTCGGTTGAGAGACGAGAATGAACTGACATACCTTGGCGAGTCCGAACCGAAGTAAACTCACGTTACTCCCAACCGAAGCTTCGCGACTCCCGAATCCAACGTGAGTACCTGCTCGAACAAATACTCAAGTACCCTATAAAATATATAATTACCCAAACTCAAATGGTGTTGATAAACAGTGTACCTAAACTACCCAAATATTCACAGTGTCTCATCTGTCTGTTGCACTTCTCACCTCTTCTGTTTTCTCCTTCTGTTCTCTTCACCTCTCTCTTTTCCTGCTCATAAAATGGATGCCATTGTAATGGGGGGCAGAAAGTATTGGTAAACAAACAATGAGGAAACTAGATAGTTCGGTTTTTTCTCACATCATAAAGTGGTAGTGGAAAGGGCGGATGAATACTGAACTACCGGTGGTTTCTACATAGAAAATGCCCTCGGTTTGATGTAGGATAGTGTGGAGGTGATATAGTGATGAAATAACTTTAATATTGTTGTTGTATATTGTTATTATGAGTTAGGCACCCAAGCTTGTGAAGTATGTGTACTTTGTAGATATTTGTATAGGGTTTCATGTTGTGATGTAACTGAGAGATGGCAGACGAGTTCGGAAGCCCTTTTACTACCACTAACTAACAACTGGTGTAAATACAAGTGAGCTGAAACTCAACTTTTTATATCCTTGTCCTATTGTGAGGTTGGGATAAAGTGGGATCGTGAGGCAACGAACATCAACCCATTGACACCTGACTTGTGGGAGCTTCGGAAAGGGGGATAAGGCATCCCTTGGTATTTTAATGAAAAGGCAACGCTGTTGTTAATGGTGTGGTAAGGAGCGGAAGATAAAATTAGCGGAGTCGGCGATCATAACATTATGCCCAATAGTGACTCCTGGTGCAGCAAAGTTATAGCCATCGGCGGCAACATTGTGTAGATGGGGACTCATACAGATGGTGGCAACAACGTCCTCGATACACATCAGCGCGACAACATTGTTGTAGCATGCGATACTCTTTAGTTCTTAATCTTTTCTCCTTTATTCTTAATCTTTTTCATTTTGAGGTCTACGCATAAAAACCTGTGCTGGGTCAGACAAGCCTCTCCAGGTATTGACTTACAGTTTATGACTTGCACATCTGGTCTTTTCCTCATCAGCACCAAATCCAACTGTTTCTGCTCCACCACTTGTGTACGTAATTAGCTTTTCCCTGTCTTTATTGAAATAGGCGTTTAGTATCCTTAACCCTTTCATGCATGAAAAGTTTAATAAGTTTTTCCGTCCACTGCAACATCCGTCTTATGCTCCCTAAGGGGCCCTGCGAAATGGCCAGACTGTGCGGCGAATTATTTTTTTATGTTATCAATTTCACTAACGTGTTTTCTTTTTTTCCTGGCATTATTATATATCATTGGTTTTGCAAGAGATTATTCTGCCTTATGAAAGAAAAAAATAACAAGAAATGCAAATAAATAGCGGAATTTACCGACTCCGAAAAAATATTGAGTAAAGAGAAATAAGAAATACTTACGTTCACCACTTCGTAGCTCGAAACTTCCTGAGTCAACTTTTTATGGTTTATATGCCAATAAAAGAGGATTTTTATGAGGATTCCAACCCTACCATTATAATTTTCATATGGCCATTATGGCCAGATCGAGACACGTTTTAAAGGGACGACAATCCGCGCGCACAGGCTGCCTGCTGAGTGGAAACTGACACACAAACCCTTATCATTTCACATCCACTCACACGAGAGAGTTGACAGTTCGTTTATTTTATAGGTCTAGGTTGGATCTTTGACGCAGAAAATTTTGACGCAATTCTGATAAATACTTTATTTTTAGCGAACTTTTAACTGTTTTTTGACGCAATTCGCGTCAAAAGCTCAGATTGCAGACGGGCCCATTTTGACGCGATCGCGTCACCGTGCGTGAAAGGGTTAAGCCATTTTGTTTGTTTTGTTTGAAGAATTTTGTCAGTTATCGACGCAGCTGAGATGGATCTCCATTGTAACCAGACAGCTCTCTCTCCTCCTTGGAGGAGAGAGAGCTGTCTGCTAGTGCTTATAGTGTTGGCCGAAGCCAGCACCCCGGGAGGCGGGTCACAAACCCCCGGCTAACACCCAGTACCCATTCACTGCTGGGTGGACAGGGGCTCGGGTTTTAAGGAAACAGCCCAACTGTTTCCGCTCCGCCCGGGGATCGAACCCGGTTCTTCTCGGTTCCCATGCCTCCAACAAAATTCCAACACATTTTCTCCTACAACATTTCTGTCACCATAGCCATAGCTTCCCATTACACCCTCAAATCCTGATTGACAGAGAAAATGACCGTATTGGAATTGGCTTTAGGGCCTTCAGCCTTATAAATTTAGAGTGGTTCATGTGTCCGGGTCAGGCAACATTGGAGCCGACCTGCTCAGCCGGCAATAGTTCTTCTTGTTTTGATTAATACACTCCAGCCTATTACAAATATTTTGTATGTTATTCCTGGTCAGCTGCAGTTCTTCTGCATCATCGGCTGTGCAGCATTTGCTTTGGTGGGGGCATGTGTGAGGAACTACACCTGCCTCGTTCCCTCCTATCAGAGTGGTGATTACCACTCTCACCAGCCGGAGTGGTTCACCTCTCGAGTGCTTGTTGGCTCCACGTCATATCCCCACCCCCGTGTCCAGTGGTAGTCTAGCCAAAGTGATTCTCCACGCAGGGGCGTATTTAGGTTCTTGAAACATTGGGGGCCCAGCCTAGAGTTATCTAAATTTTAACTGGATAATTTGCAATTTATTCATGAATATAATGAATATAAGATGTGAGACACTGCTCTACCAAAGGTTTCTGTTAATTTGCTTAGGATAACTTTCACAACATGAAATGAAAATATAATCAAGACAATCAGAGTTGCGGTTCAACTTCGTTATTATATTTATTTTCATCGGTAGGAATAAAACTCTTAGAAAAATAGAGCTTTGGCATGATGAAGCAGTCATATAGATTGTATTTAGCCAATGCCTTGTTTAATACTGAAATCTGACCAACCCTGGTCTTATAACTTCTGCTTCTATTGTGTGACAAATTAAGAGCTTCTTTTGAACTGTGACAAAACTGTGTTAAATCTGTCTTGTCCATCTGATATTATCTTCCTCACCTCTCCAGAAAGTCTTTTGGTGTCTGTAAAGGCCCGATTATTGAATCCTACAGTTGGCATGACACTCCGGGATTACAGAAACTCTTCATAAATTAAAACATGAATTTAATTACGTAGAGTATAAATAACACCAACTCCTACTAAACACCACTCCACACGTAAGCTAGTAGAGATCCCCAGACCGGTATGTCAGGGTAGGTAGAGTATCACACGACTCAGCCTCTTGGAAACACAGGCCCAACACAGGCCCTGAACCGCACTCGTCCTGGTCGTATTGGTAGGGAAGAGGACACACGCCTCTAGCCACCTCCACCAGGGACATAGAGCATACTGTAACCAACCAGGGATGACAACACATCACAGCCACACGGAATACCAGTCAGCACGGCAGTCTGGAGTCATCAAACCACACAGAACGCCGCTCCGTCCGGCCCTTGACAGGAGTCGGATCCTGTTTGTATATACACACACAATAAGCCTAAATAATATCACCAGAAATGATAACCTTTAGCAATAAACCCACCACAAGCAGTAAAGCAAGTGTTATTATACAAATAATATCATCCTTAAGAAACAACCATAATACAACATATCACAACACAGTCGAAAACATTGGTACAATACCTTATGGCAGTAGTTGTAGGGGAGTCGAGTCCACCTCGGTTGAGAGACGAGAATGAACTGACATACCTTGGCGAGTCCGAACCGAAGTAAACTCACGTTACTCCCAACCGAAGCTTCGCGACTCCCGAATCCAACGTGAGTACCTGCTCGAACAAATACTCAAGTACCCTATAAAATATATAATTACCCAAACTCAAATGGTGTTGATAAACAGTGTACCTAAACTACCCAAATATTCACAGTGTCTCATCTGTCTGTTGCACTTCTCACCTCTTCTGTTTTCTCCTTCTGTTCTCTTCACCTCTCTCTTTTCCTGCTCATAAAATGGATGCCATTGTAATGGGGGGCAGAAAGTATTGGTAAACAAACAATGAGGAAACTAGATAGTTCGGTTTTTTCTCACATCATAAAGTGGTAGTGGAAAGGGCGGATGAATACTGAACTACCGGTGGTTTCTACATAGAAAATGCCCTCGGTTTGATGTAGAATAGTGTGGAGGTGATATAGTGATGAAATAACTTTAATATTGTTGTTGTATATTGTTGTTATGAGTTAGGCACCCAAGCTTGTGAAGTATGTGTACTTTGTAGATATTTGTATAGGGTTTCATGTTGTGATGTAACTGAGAGATGGCGGACGAGTTCGGAAGCCCTTTTACTACCACTAACTAACAACTGGTGTAAATACAAGTGAGCTGAAACTCAACTTTTTATATCCTTGTCCTAATGTGAGGTTGGGATAAAGTGGGATCGTGAGGCAACGAACATCAACCCATTGACACCTGACTTGTGGGAGCTTCGGAAAGGGGGATAAGGCATCCCTTGGTATTTCAATGAAAAGGCGACGCTGTTGTTAATGGTGTGGTAAGGAGCGGAAGATAAAATTAGCGGAGTCGGCGGTCATAACATTATGCCCAATAGTGACTCCTGGTGGCAGCAAAGTTATAGCCATCGGCGGCAACATTGTTGTAGATGGGGACTCATTACAGATGGTGGCAACAACGTCCTCGATACACCATCAGCCAACGCCAAGTAATATCTAACCAAATATTTTGTTTCTTACTAGTATAATTTTGTGTTGGTCCCAGTCAGAGCTTATCTTATTTTTGTAAAAAAGAATTAGAAAAAAGAGAAAAATAAGGTATTTGTGATCTGGGGCTATTCATAAAACATTAGGGGCTATAGCCCCCAATGCCCAGGCCTAATTTCGCCAATGCTTATCATATTGTTAATGTTAAACTTTAGGCCTGAAATTAGGGCTTTCTGTATTATGAAAGTTCAGAATGTTTTAATGTTTGCTTGAGTTGAAACAAGGTTCATAGTGTGACAAACATGACTTGACATTAATTAAGACATATTTCAGACTCCAGAGTGGTTGCAGTCTGATACCTGTCAGTACTGTGAGCGACCTTTCTTCTGGAATATAAAGGCTATGATGGACCAGAAGCAGATTGGTCTTCGTCAGCATCACTGTCGGTCAGTAAACAACATTATATTTCTCATGTTAGAAGCATCAATTTAAGGTATTAGCAACAGTCTGGCACAAATCTTTAATTTCAAAACTACTCGCTTTTGGCTTCTATCCTTCTCTCTGCACCTTCATCTGAAGTTTCCTTTCAACTGTTCTATTGCAGCTACTGTAGATGGTCTTTGTTCTTCTCCAAAGTCCATCAATAGTGGTGTTTCTTAGGGTTTTGCCCTATATCATCCACTCTCTTTCTATTATTCATTAATGATCGAAGCCTAACTCAATGCACTATCCACTCCTACGCTGATGACTATACTCTGCATTTTTCAATGTCGTTCACTAGACGTCCAACTCTACAGGAATAATTAAGTTATTCATGGAGGGATGCCACATAATGCCTATCTTCTGATCTTTCTATGATTTCTGAATGGGGCAAAGCAAACTTGTTTTGTTCAATGCCTCAATAATCCAATTTCTTCACCTATCTACTTGACAAACAACTATCCCCTCTTCAATGTCACTCAACTGTCGCCCTCTTCTACAATGAATATTCATTGTCTACCCTTTACTTAAAATCTGGAGTGGATATTTAACTTCTTATCCCTTGCTAAATCAGCTTTAAGAAATTTAGTGTCCTCTAACATCTGTATCCATTTTTTTCTCCCATCTAGTTGCTTGCTCTGTACAGGGGCCTTATCTGCCCATTTATGGAGTATGTCTCTCATGTTTTGGGGGAATCCACTTATACAGCCCTCCTAAACAGGGTAGAGTCAAAAACTTTTCGTCACATCAATTCCCCTCCTCCGGCTAACTGTCTTGAATCTTTATATCATCGCCACAATGCTGGTTTTCTTGCTATCTTCTAGCCTTATTTTTATGCTCACTGCTCTTTTGAACTTACAAGCTGAATGCCTCCTCCCCTCTCGTGGCCTCGCTGCACATGACTTTCTATTTATTCGTATCTCTATTCTATCCATCTTTCTAATGATGAACAGAGTATCTTGCAGTATCAAGCAGTATCTTGATACTTTCATCCCTTTCACTGGTAAACTCTGAAACTTTTCCTGTTTCTATTGCTTCCTACCACTAAAATGTATTCAAAAGAGGAGTGACAAGACACCTCCTGAACTAAATTGGCCCTACCCCCTTATTTTATTCTATTCGCAAGATTTTTTTCAAGAGAGGAGTGTAAAGACACCTCCCTAACTAAATTGGCCAACCCCCATTTTTACAAGCTCCTACTGTCATATCTCAGACTGGCCTAAACTGGCAGTCTGGGTGGAGTCGCCTGAGGCCTATAGGATAGTATTTGAGGATAATATTTATGTTAAAATTGTATAAATATGTGTAGTACAGTAAACCCTATATAATTCGAACCCGTATAATTCGAACTTCGGATAATTCAACCTGTTTCAGGCATAGTTAAAATTTTTCAACAACTTTCCAACTTTCCATAATTGTCTGCTATCATGTAATAATAGCTTGCACTGGGCATACTTTATGCCTAGTCACCGTGAGCATCCATAAGCACCCGTGCGCGTTGCTTTACTGAACGCAGCCCTTGCCTGTAGATGCTATCGGTGACGCCTGAGTGCTCAGTGTACAGTAGTACAGGAAAACCTCGTTTATCCGGCACCCACGGGGGGGAGCGCATGCCGGATAACTCATTTTGCCGTTGTTTTGAGAGAGACTCTTATGGAATCGCCCAAAATCCTTTTTTTTTTTTTTTTTTTTTTTTTTTTTTTTTTTTTTTCCCCATCACAAGGAACCGGCCAAGGGCACAACAAAAATGGGTAACACAAAGTCCGCTTAGTTGCCAGTCCCTATAAAGAAGACAGTCAGAGAATAAAATAAAAAGAGGGGTGAGCCAATTTAGTTTGGGAGGTGTCTTGTTACTCTTCTTTTGAAAAGATGTAAGTCATAGGAAAGTGGAAAAATAGAAACAGGAAGAGAGTTCCAGAGTATATCAGTGGGAAAAAAAAAAAAAAAAAAAAAAAAAAAAAAAAAAAAAAAGCCTGGGTCGATTAGTGCCGTTGTTTTGAGGCTGCCGTTGTTTTGAATGCCGGTTAAATGAGGTTCTCCTGTACTGCATTTCTTCAAGTAAGACTTCAGTATTAGCCATGTTTTGGTGAGTAGAAGTAATACAATCTGTGTTTTTTTGGCATGTTTGAGTGTGTTCTTATTGTGTGGGGGGGCTTGAGGTAACCATCGGATAATTCGAACTTTCGGCAAATTTGACCCAGGTCTCCCCACAATTTATTCAAACTCTTTTGTGATGTCTTTTACAAATATCACAAAAGTTAAGCTCAATTATTTTCAATATGTGGCAATAGTGCATTCCTGAGTTGGCCCACCCAGACGGCCAGTTTAAGCTGGTCCGACTTAAGTGAGATTTTATTTACTTTTTTTTTGCCCTTGACCAGTCTTTTGTGATGTAAAATAAAAAAAAAAAATATTGTTGAATAATTACCGTATTTTTTGGTGTGTAAGATGTGCCTCTACTTTTAAGACTACATATATGAAAGGATTTTCTTTTTTCCAGTTCGTTGTTTACAGTAAAACCTCTCATATTTGGACTAATTGGGCCAAGGAGTGGTTCGAGTAATGCAAGGATCCGAATAATGCGGGGATTATAAAAAAAAAAAAAAAATAATTCTAGGTGAATACAGAACATTTCTAAATCATGCAAATATCAATAAACATAAGATAAATCATAGAAATGAATAAATCTACAGTAAAAATACACAAACAGTACTGTACAGGTGTAGTGTACAGCACTGTCAGTCCTACGTCTGGCAGCGGCAGCTGGCAGTAGTATCACGATGGCGGAGATTTCCTCCTTCTTCTTGGTGTTGTTTGTAGGGCTGCGAGGACCCCTTGAGGAGCCCTATGATCCCTGGTGATATCCTATGATGCTATCACAGGCGTGGTAGCTGAACTGACTTCTTCAGGAAGGCACAAGTGAGGCGGATGACAGCGTGTTGTCCTGAGAGGTAGGCAGAGAGCCGGGTGGGGCAGGCTGCTTGCCAGCAGGGTGGGCAGGGTTTTATGTCTTATTACTCGTTATTATACATTGTAGTGATTATGGTAAGCTGTTATATACACGTGTCATTATTTAGGTCTTGAAAATGAAAATTTAGGGAGGCGGTAGCAGAGTGGTTAGCGTCTCCGACTGGCGTTCTCGGTGACCTGTGTTCGATCCCCGACGAAAACCAAAACCTTTCTGCACCAGTGAGTGGCCTAAGAACACCCACATGCTCTGTCCATTAACTCTACCTTCGATTGTGAGTGCATCGGAGGACACAGGGGGGCGGCATGAGCCTCCAATCACAGGCGTCACTATAAAAATCCTGCCTGCGCCACCACGGGCGAGGGCCAACCATCACAGCAGCCCTCAAGGGAACCTCCAGAGCCTACCATCCGAGCCCTGGGTCACCACTGCCTACAGGCGCTATAGGCTCGAATGTTAAGGAAAAAGAAAAAAGAAAAAAAGTCAGTGTAACACCGTGTGTCACCTTGAATAAGGGTTATTTTAAGGTGTTGAGGTGGCGGAGTAGCCAGTGACGGGCAAACTTCTTGCTGCGGCCACCATGTAACACACTAACGGAAAAAGTGTCCGTCTGACATGACCTTTAAAGGCCGTGTGAAACGTCTTGTTAGCCTGTGATTGGTCGAGAAGTTTTAAAAACAGTTTGTCATTGGCTGGTGACTGATGACAAATTTGATGACGTCATTACTCTCCCAAGCCAGTCAGGACCTTCCTACCCGTTTACTACCTACCGAGGGAGGCTTGCTGGATACGGTAGTAAGGGCAGGTAGTATCTAGGTGGTGGGAGAGCGGGTGGTAGCTGAAGATACCACCTCCGTTGCTGGATCTGGGTCCAAGGCTCAATGGCCTCAGATCACTTGCCAATACAACATTTGGACACAACAAAGAAACCACAATTATAGTATACAAACTATATGCTCAGTGATGGATCATGTAAGCTCTGCCTGGCTACCTGGGCCTCTAACCTCACTGACTCCTCACATCATGACACCCTACCTACCCTCCGAATACGAGAGGTTTTACTGTATTAACATTAGCATAATTACTTTTACAGCATAATTAAATTACTAATTTAATAAATAAAACTATAAAAATTTACATAAAATTATAATTTACCTTACAGCATAATATAAATTTTATTCTTCTTCAGCATACGTACTTCATATTATGTATAATAGACTATAAAAAGTTCAAAAATTCCATAATAAAGTAGTACAGTTGACCCTTAACCCTTCACTGCGGCTGGTACAAATACGGTCTCTCAGCTATTTAAGGGTTCACTGCGGCTGGTACATATATGGTTTCTGTATTTAAACTGCGCGCTCACTGATATTATGGGTAAATATTCGCTGTGATAGGCTTGTATGGCAACAGTGTCAAGTGTTGCGATATAATAGAACCTCTTTTTCTGCTTGCTTTCTGCTTTCTGTTAGTGTGACTAATAAGGTCAAGCGGTACAGTACGACGTGTTGACGCTGCCGCGCCCTCTACTTCAATGGCGAGGCTAAATAGTCAAGATATTCAATATATTCTTGATGGATATAAAACAGAAGTATGAATGAATAAATGAATGCATGAATGAAGCATTTATGTACCAAAATAAGCTGTATTATGTTGAGTAGTAAGTAGTTTCATTGTGCGTCTGGCAGCATGGTCACGGCCCTGTTGCTGCACTTTGACGTAACTCTTCACTTAGCTGGTAGCCTCCACCAAGACGAAACATAGATTTTCTGGTATGGAATGAGCATCCTATTCATTTCGGCACTTTAAAATATGAACAGGAATTATTTTATATTTTAATTAAACCTGCCGCACAGGTGGGTAGGCCTATGAATTTGATATCCGCAGTGAAGGGGTTAACATTCACGGTTATGATCATTCACAGGAAGGGCCGCGAGTTCCTTAAAGTAATTGGCCTGACACACTTTTTCTTTGCATAGGTATATTGAATGTTCATTCAAAACACCTAAACCACACACACAAAAATAATTTCCACGCTGTGTTTTCGTAAAAACATGACTTATGTTAAAAACGCGGTATAGAAAGGAGCCTTGTTTAGACCGCCGCGGGATTATGTTTATGACGTCACACGAGGTGGTCACCGAACAGCTCATCGCTGGATGTAAACGACAAACGTTTGCATTTGTGACAGAGCTGTCGTATCGACTAGACGTAAATTATGTGCGAGAACAGTTCGGGAGAGAGAGAGAGAGAGAAGAGAGAGAGAGAGAGAGAGAGAGAGAGAGAGAGAGAGAGAGAGAGAGAGAGAGAGAGAGAGAGAGAGAGAGAGAGAGAGAGAGAGCTTCAAAAACCTCTCATTATTAGCCCTACTCCATCACCAACACCCACCCACATCCCCACTACCAACGTCCACCCACCTCTCCACCACCAACACCCACCCACATCCCCACTACCAACGTCCACCCACCTCTCCACCACCATCACCCACCCACATCCCCACTACCAACGTCCACCCACCTCTCCACCACCAACACCCACCCACATCCCCACTACCAACGTCCACCCACCTCTCCACCACCAACACCCACCCACATCCCCACTACCAACGTCCACCCACCTCTCCACCACCAACACCCACCCACATCCCCACCACCAACACCCACCCCAATAACATAAGCTGTGAGTTTGGCGAGCACACGGGAAAGACTGGGAGATGGCTTACGATTACATGTGTTGGCCACGGTGGCACTCACGGCGCTGCTGTAGAAACAGCTGTCACCTGAGTTGCGATCCCCACTCCACCGATCGTAGCTGCATAACCCGATGGTTGTTAATGGAAAAAGAGGTATTAAAAGAGATGCATCGTCAAGGCTAAATATTGGCAGGGCATCATAAAGTGAGGTCGCCCTGTATCATTATTATAATGTATGCATGTATTATATTCATAATCCATTCAAAGAATACATTTTCAGGAAATGTGGAAAGGCAGTTTGTGATAACTGTAGCACCAAGAGATCGTGCATTCCTGCAATGGGATTCGAGTTTGACGTAAGAGTATGTGATAAATGTCACACAACAATCTCAGACCAAGAGTGAGTACTGGACACAGGTCACCATCCTTCAGTATCCTCAGTGTGTCACAGAATATGTGTTCAATATACATATAGGAATTGATAACTTTTATATATATATATATATAATATATATATATATATATATATATATATATATATATATATATATATATATATATATATATATATATATATATATATATATATATTAAAATATATATATATATATATATATATATATATATATATATTTTATACAATTAGTATTTTTTTCTTTCATGGACTGCCTAGGTTGAATGGAGAAAAGTAAGCAAGATTTAATGTATGTTTTTATTGTTGCAATTTTATCTTTGAAATTATTATCTTTTAAGCTTGAAGCACCCTGCAAAATTTCTTATGCTAAGCCAAGCCTTTCATTGCAGCCGTCAGTCCCTTGCCAAGTTCCATGAAGTGAAGCATAGCATAGTCAATATGGACCTTGATGAAGAGAATGGCCTTCTACTCACTGTAGGTAAGAATGTATATTCACCTGATTAGGATTTGCAGGACTGACCAAAGATTGTGATGTTCCATCTAATGTGCAGCTAATCTGGTAACATACAGAAAATATGTGGGATACTGATATTATAGGGTAGTTAAGATGTGTTAGACACTAACTCGGCATTGTGGTAAGGTGAGGCACATGGTAATGAAAGAATAAAGAGGGAATCACAATTGGACCCCAGCACCTTTGGATAAAGTTTCATGCATCCATATTCATACCCGTAAGACTGTGGTGGAAGCATTCAAGACACATAAATATATTGGGTAGTTCATCTGATAAGAAATGTTTATTGGCAAGCAGGACTTGAAACAAAATTATTTTTCAAACGGTTCGTTTTGATCAGAAACAGTATTATTTAAGTTTCGTTTTTCGTTCCTCCTACAAACAAAATGTTCCTGAACCGGTTAGAAAAAAATGGAAATTGGTTAGAATATTATTCTCAAACCATGTATTGAATATATTATTAGGCCTAATAAATAATAATGCCTACACATGACTACATTCTTATAAATGGTAATAAAGCCATACATTTCATGGTGCACAGTATCCAACAAAATCAAACCCTTAGATGTCGTAAGAATTATATTATTACACTAGGGTCCCACATAAAACGAGAAATTGGTCGATAAACGAGGTCGTTCTATGTGAATTCGCTCTATGTGAAACACATGACCTATGGGAAAAATTGATATTGGTCGATCGGTCATCCCTACCGTACCCGTACATTTATACTCATTCACCCATGCATATCAAAACATATATAAATGATAACTTATGCATAGAAATGATTAAATAGGCATATTGTTGCTTGCCTTAAATCTAATAGGGATTATGTACCAGGGGTGAGGGGTTCCGAGGTATTTTGGATTCATCACTGGATGACGACGCAGTGTGACCCAGAGCTCGGAGTGTGGCGAGTGAGCGTTGGCCATGCATTTCTGCCACGTCCATCATAAACCCCTCAAACTCTAACAGGCTGGGCAGGGGTTCATTTGAAGGGCCAGGCTGGGGCTCGTTTGATGGGCCAGGCTGTTGCTCGTCGGCAGAGGCAGGCTGTAGTGCGCTGGCAGGGATAGCGTCGGCAGGGGCAGGCTGTGGCACATTGGCAGGGCGAATATACCGAGTCATGAGGGTCTGCCTACGTTTGTTTACTTTCTGGTTGTGTTTTTCTTGGTAGCCACAAAAGAGATCTTTTATCTGCTGACAAAATTCCTCCTTTCTAAAGGTGCACGGTTCAAACTCATTAACAAGCTCTTTCGTTGAAAGGCTTACCCGCATTGGGGCTTACCCGCTCACAGCTGATAACTTGTAAACACAACCAAAGCCATCAATAAATTACAATAACTGACAATATTGTGAATGGATCACAACATATATCCTTCACAAGAATGTTTTTTTTGGTAATAATAGATGAGAATTGCGCGGTCGCTACCGCCGTTCCCCACCTCATGCCACCCTCACCCTATCTCCGTGGCGACACGCCGCCGCCGTGCCCCACCTCACTCACCCTTGCCACGGCTTGCTCCAGCTGGGCAAGCCGGCTTAAGAAAAGTGCCTCGAGTTAACCGAAAACGCAAGCTGCCGCAAGCCTTCTTATGGCGGCTTGCTCACCAAAATTCGCAGCCTTATGTGTGGGTTCTTCACTGAGGCAGGAACTACCCTACATTACAAGAACTACCTCATGTAGGTCTCATGGCCTCTTGTAGCTTCCTTATTTTCTTATGTTCTTATGAGGCAAAAAAAGCTTGGCTTGGTGAAAAAGCCAAGCGACTCAGACGGCAGTGACGTCACAATGCGCATGTACGTCACATCACCTGACGTTCTGTATGATATTTTGGCACTCTATATGAGAACTCCTCGGATTTGCCCTACTTTGATGGCAGAATAATTCTATATGATCACATTCGTTCCTAACAAAAATTTTGGAATTTTATTTATTAAAAAAAAAAAAAAATAATAATAATGATTTTTTTATTTTAATATCGTTTAATATTAATATCATTTTTAATGGTCGTTCGTTCTATAGGGGAAACGGTCTATGGGAACACGTTTTATGCAGGACCCTAGTGTATATGATTTAAATAAGGCAACACATTTACATATACAATACAGGACGCGTAGTGAAGGAGTATGCAATATCAGTTGCCGTAAAGACATGATTCACTAATTATTTATTAATATTATATATGGCAAAAACTGTATTAATTCGTAAAATCACCAACCCACTAATTAAATAAACCTAATCAATGAAATCAATGACTACATGTGGTACTCCAAGGACTCGAACCTAGGACACTCACCGAAATTTGGCGCACCAAGCATTAGGCTATGAACACAATTAAAAGTTTAAGCACATAGTACTCACGATATATTATCCATTTTCGAATACTGGATATCAATCTAAGCATGTTCTGAAACCCAACTGCAGTATCATAGCTCAACGATTGCACAAATGGAAGGTGTAATAAAATAAGTGAACGTGATGCACATCACGAAGACAAAAATTCATAATTATAAAAGGTAAAAAATTGGTACTCATCACAAATTAAATGAAAAGTGGTGCATATGATACCATTTGAAACAAAACCACATCGTCAATTGCCAAGTGAATAAATACAGTAGACTTAATTGATGTATGTATGTAATAGATGTATTTACCATATTTTACGGCTTATAAGATGCACTTTTTCCACTAAAAAATACCCTGAAAAATACTCATGCATCTTCCAAGACGAATGTTGTAAGAGGTTAGCTTAGGTAGCTATTCAATGCAGCCTCTTATATGATGCAACCTTAGTACTTACCTGTTACAAGTACTTCAAATACCATAAGACATTCAAATCAACTACAGGGAGGTCCCGTTATACGAGCATTCGATATACGAGAATCCGATGATACGAGATGTGTAAATTAGGGTCTATTTTCAATATACGAGATCGAAAATCCAATGCTACGACATTCAAACTGGGGTGAGTAAAATTACCAAGTTATTCACTAAAGTAAATTACAAGTTATTTACTAAAATTATAAAGTCATTTACTGACTATATGATTTTACCTAAGGTTGTACGATAATCAATCTGATGGTGGTGGTGGTGGGGGTGGTATTTCATAATTGTTATTCTTCCTCCTCTCTGTACCCACAGCTGAAATGGCATATTTAACACCTCACACACACCCTACCACGTATATAACACCACGCTAACCCTAAATAACATCTATAACGGCATTAGAAACACGAATTATAGTGGTTATATGAGGCCTAACACAAGCGGCCTGCCTCTCGGCGACGCTATAAGACACTGTTGTTGTGAAGGCTACAAACACATTTTATTTCCACTGCACTAATGCACTACTTTCACCACTGCATTAATGTCGCCAGGCACAATATATTACGAATTTTAGCATAAATGCTAAAAGCTCGCATCACTTGCTTGGACAATGAGTTAAGAGACGAAATATAACTTTCTGTGCCAAATTTCTTCCTTTGCGCCTGTATTTTTCTTGCCCACACATTCGTGGAAACATTTTACAAGCCTATCTAACACCTGATTTTGTCTGAAATAGGTGTCCAAGCTCGCTTCGCTCGCTTGGACAAAAATATGATAATTCTGGTGGCTCGGTACAACAATGTGGCCTACAAAAATTCACAACCCTGGACAATGTACAATGATTCAGATGCGCAGAGATGAGTTTGTGGGCAGTGGAAGAGGTCTGCGCACCCCTCCCTTGTCCCTTACCTACCGTACCCTCTCGAGTCTAGTGTATCACGCGGCGTCCCCAAGAGTACATACAACGTCTTTGTTGCTTGTATGTATTGTGCCTTGTGAGTCGATTTTAGTGATATGCTGGTTTACTTAATGTGCTTATTGTGAATTATTTGTGCTCTGTCCTACTGTGCTGTCACACTCTTAATTCACTATGTTTTGTGTGGTGGTGCGGTGGTGTGGTATATAGAGCCCTATATTTGAGAGTGAGAGTTTGTTGTGTTTGCTATACAGCCAAATTCCCAACATCCGACTTGTCCAAACAACCGACTTTTTTCTTTATGTCCCAAGTCGGATAAATTATTAAACTATTCCAGACAACCGACCCTCGGTCAGACGTTTGAATTCGGCGGCGGGCGGGAGGCAGGTAGTTCGTGTTTTTCTCACTACCCGCTCGCAGCGCTGGTAGCGGCGTGGCGTTGGCGGGTGTTTTCAGAGTTTATTTACACTTGCTGTTGGCTGCTTCACCACCACATTGTGTCTTGCTTTGGCCATTTATTTTACTTTCTACAGTGAATAATGTCGTCTACAAGTGCTAAACGTAAGCGTGTTGTGTTGAACATTGAACAGAAAGTGAATATTATAAGGAAAGTAGAACAAGGTGTTCCTAGACAAGATATATGTCGGGAATTTAACATCGGCAAGACGACTTGTGGTGGACATTTTAAAGTCCAAAGATAACTTGTTCAAGTTTTATGCCGGTACAGAAACTAATGACGGAAATTCACAAGTGACTTGGGATGATGCACAACAAGGTTTAGAAAAATTCATTTCCTTCATGGAAACAAGGAATGAATTCACAACTCAGGAAGTCATGAACCAGTATATGTTGCACTCCAGGTTTCTAAGTTATAGAAGAGCATCATCAAAGCAGTTAACCTTGCAGGAAACATTCAAGAGAGCTGCCAGGCAAACACCTACACCAACCACTACACCGGTACATTATATATCTATTCTTTATTATATTTATTGAATTATGTACATCCGAACATCCGACTATTCCAATTATCCGACCTACCTTCGGTCCCCCCAAGGTCGGATAACTAATACTTAGCTGTAGTTTATTTTAGCTTGAAAAACATGTCTTTTTTTTCTTCTTTTCTTTTAATTGATGGGGTCCTGGAACCAAACCTATATTTTACCATTAGTTATGTGTTTCGTTATACGAGATTTCGCTTTACGAGTATGCCAGGTGGAATCTAACTGCTCGTATCTTCGGGACCTCCCTGTAATCTGTCCTCACGCTATGATGCTTACTGGTGCCCAACAGCGCTGACTATCGTCTGCTAGGGTTGATGTATCATTTATCACCAGGCTGTCACACGTAGGCGACGCGCCCCCCGGTGTATGCCCCTAATGATTGATTGATTGTCACACGTATCACAAGCTCTTTTCAGTCCTGGAAATTATCACCCATGAATTCATCAAAACGGTTTTCTTTTACTATCGCATACAAGCTAAAAGTTGTACAATACACTAAAGAACATGGGAACAGAGCAGCAGAAAGACACTTCCGACCACCGCCAACAGATTTTCGTCACCGCCAACAGATTTTCGTCACCGCCAACAGATTTTCGTCACCGCCTACTGATTCATTTTTTCTTAAAAATTTCTTTCCAAAATCAGGGTGAGTCTTCCAAGATGCAGCGTCTTATAATCCGTAAAATACAGTACTTAAATAATTTGGCTACTGGAAGTGAAAATGGATTATTGACCAAATATGGCATGGAACGAAAAAATAACGTTATTAACCGGTTACAGGGATTTTAAAATAGTGTTTTTGCTCCGGATCAGTAAATATGATAACGTTATCGTTTCCATTTTTGTTCCGAGCATAATTTCGTTAGTTTTGGTTTTCGTTTTCGTTCCCTTAAACCCTTTCAAAGTCCTGTTGGCAAGTACAGTAAAAGTCCTTTAATTCGTAATGCACCATGCCCTGGCATTTCCGGATTATCGGAAATTGGCCGGTAGGTAAAAAAAAAAACTAAAATTGCCCAGAAAACCTAAGGAAAATATTAAAATACATAAAATAATTATAGTATTTTTCTTCAAGAAAAAGTATAGTATTTTTCTTCAGTGCAAGCAGCTGAGTGTTGTCCTTGAGTGACTGGATGGAGCGCTTGGTGTTCTGGGTATGAATATGCCTCTGGAGGCTAGTTTGGGGAGGACAAGGTGGAAGTGATGATATAATTTGTGTAATAATGTGCGCTGGGTGTTGTTTTGATGATCCTTGGTGTGTGAGGGTGGTGTGCCATGCAGTGGTGTAGGTATTGTGGGTTTATTGCGGCTGTGGCGAGGGTTTGTGTGCTTTTCATGTCAAGGTGGTCCTTGACTTTGAGGACTTTGGTTTCATGGTGCAGATGGTCAGTAGGTGTTGTAGCTGTGCAGCCTGTAATGATTTTTAGGGCTTTGGTCTGTAGGGTGTTGTAATATGTCACAGTGAGATTAGAGGTCCAGGCAGGGCTTGCATAATCCTACACTGAGAGTATTGTAGAAGTACAGTTTTCCCTCTTGGTGTATTGATATGCGGAATACCTTGAACAGTGAAACAGCAAATGCCAAGAGTATTCATGATTTTAAAGGTAATATTGATCAATTACAACATGGAGACGAGACCTCATGAGTGTAATTTATTTCTCGTATATACGCTCAGGTGCGGTGCCGCCGTCAGGTTAAGAGTTCTGATACCTTTAGTCCACCTTCCCGTAGAAATGGTAGGGGACGGGGTTTTCAGAGGTTGGAGTCATGTCCCTCATCCCCTCGAATAGCTGATTGTCTAGCTCGGAATTTGAGTGGACGGCTGTCGCTGAAAGCAGAGGCTTGGGTGGCGGTCGCTATTCGGACGCGGTACCAGGTCCCGTTCGAGACTCAGCCACCTCTCAACAATGTCTCCATTTCTTTCATAAGCTACTTCTATAACTCTACGAAGGGCCTAGCCTTAGTTCATGAGGTCCATCTTCTCCTCGCCTAGGGTGCTGTGGAACTGGTGCCTCGAGCTCCTGGGTTCTGCAGCCCCTTGTTTGTGGTACCAAAGGCCTCGGGGGCAGGGCACCCTTGTACCGTATTTTACGGCTTATAAGACGCTGCATCTTGGAAGACGCACCCTGATTTTGGAAAGAAATTTAAAAGCACTACCGGTAGGTGGTAGTAAAATCTACCAATTTTCTCGGGAGGCGGTGGTCTGAAGTGTCTTTCTGCTGCTCTGTTCCCATGTTCTTTGGCGTATCGTACAACTTCTAGCTTGTATGTGATAGTATAAGTAAACAGTTTTGATGAATTCGCCATGGGTGATAATTTCCAGGACTGAATAGAGCTTGTGATACGTGTGACAGCCTGGTGGTAAATGATGCATCAACGCTAGCAGATGATAGTTGGCGCTGTTGGTGCCAATCTGCCAAGGCGGACAATCACAGTGTGGGGACAGATTAGTTTATTTGAATGTCTTATGGTATTCAAAATGCTTGTAACAGGTAAGTAGTGAGGTTACATCATATAAGAGGCTGAATTGAATAGCTACCTAAGCTAACCTCCTACAACATTTGTCTTGTAAGATGCATGAGTATTTTTCAGGGTATTTTTTAGGGGGAAAAGTGTCTTATAAGCTGTAAAATACAGTAATCGATTTGTTACTGCTCTATAAGTTCGGTTGTAGGACACCATTCCCGATGGAGACGTACGGATCCGTCCTACTCTCCATTAGGCAGGACGGTTGGATGGTGTCTCTGGATCTGAAGGACCTCCTGGAAGGAAGGATATTTACCTCCTGATCCCTTTACACCCCCTGTAGCAAAGCTGTCTTCACGTTGTGTAGAGGATCCACGCTTATCAGTTTGTGTGGTCTGCTTCAGGCTTTCAGCTACACAGGTCTTCGCCCGGGTCATGGCTCCCATCTCGGGATGGAGGCCCTCCATGGGGATCAGGCTGTTTCATATCTAGACGACTGGCTGCTCCTCTTTCCTACATGGGTGGGGCCGGGCCGTTCAAGTCATGGTGCACCCTTCTGCGACTGTGTTCCGATTTGGAAATAGTCGTCAATTAAGGGAAGTTGAATCTAGGACCGTGTCAGACCGCTCTGTACTTGGGGATGGTTCTGAATTCTTCATCTTTGGATGCTTCCCTGTTGCTAAAGAAAAAGCAACTCTCCTCCGACTCATCAAAAGTTCACCTCGCAGTCAGCAGCCCCGGCTCTGGTTTGCCTCCGTATTCTGGGACTCCTGTCATCTCTGGCCCCCATTGTGGCGGGTGGTCTAGGGAGGATGAGTTCCCTTCCGTTCCAGTTTCACCAACACTGGTATCGGTACCAGTCGGTCGCATTCCATCTGGTCCCATTGGGCATAGATAGCCACACGGGGCACCGGAGGCTGTGGCACTACAGCTGGATCTTCAAGCTTAAGGCCTCTGGTCTACTCAGGAGCATGACGGTTCCATCATGACCCTGCTTAGCCTCCGAGCGTTTGAACTGGCCTCCATGAGGTTGTCGACTGCTTCCAGGGGATGACGGTAGGCATCCTTTCCGACAACACAACAGCGGAGGATGTCCTCTAGTCTGCCTGTTTGCCACTCAACTGTACTTTCGGCTGCCGAGCTTGTGCGCCCTCTTCCAGGTTCCTTTGGTTCTGGGCACAGACGCCATGCTTCCCAGCTGTCTTCACCGGGAAGTGTCCGCCTTCTTCCTTTTCCACTCGTAAGGAGGGTGCTCAGTGAGCTCCGGCTGTCACACGGGACGCGGATGCTGCTGATGGCTCCGTGTTGGCCCCAAAAGGAATGGTTCCCGGACCTTCTGGCCCTCCTGGGGTACGACCCTCGAAGCCTTCCTCTATGGAGAGGTCTTCTCTGACAGCCTCAATTCCATGGGTTTCGCCTGTATCTCTATGCACTCCATCCAACTCCATGGTGACTGTCGGGTGTTTCACAAGACACAGAGGCATCTCAGGTGGTGTGTCGTCCCGCATTGCCTTTTATTGCCGCTGTTCTTCCTCTCTACAGTACCCTCCCGAGTTCGCGCTTGCTTTCTTCCCAAGGCATAGCGTGAAACTCGCGGATCGCGAAACTAGGGTATTGAAAACACTGTAAAAATGCTTATTTAGTCCGGTGCGAGGTATACCTACCGTATTTTACAGCTTATAAGACTCACTTTTTCCCCAAAAAATATCCTGAAAATGCCCCAAGCCTTTGTCCACCCAGCAGTGAATGGGTACCGGGTGTTAACCAAGGGTTTGTGACCCGCCTCCCGGGGTGGTGGCTTCGGCCAACACTACGTAGAGGAGAGAAGGAGGAGAGGAGCTTGAGCTTGAGTTGGGAGTCACCCACCGGATGCTGTCGGTGAAGCCTTTAGTCCGGCGTTCTCCCACACACGTATTCTTCTGTCCTACGAACGATACTTGATCTTGATCTTGATATTACAGGTGGCCTATTCTTCATAGGCCAGGCCTTTGAACCAGTGTTGCGTAAAATAAGTAACACCTCAAAATAAGTAGCACCTGACCTCACATCCCCGCCGATCCTTACTTATTTACCACAAAATACTTCTTTGTAAGTGATTAACAAGGACGTGTGTGGTACTGTGGTTGCTGGAGGTACTGGAGGAGACAGGAGAGAAGAGAGGAAGGCATTGGAGGTACCGTAGAGAAGGGAGGAAAGCATTAGTGTAGTGATTAGTTAGTAAGAGCAAGGAATTGAGTGATCTAGCTCTGTACACGTCTTATGTCTATGTTAGTGTGCTTTTATATATGACAAGGCAGGTGAAGGGATTATCTTGTTAAAAACTTCCATCTCTGTCTCTCTCGATTCATCTTCTTCTTGTGACCTTTGACGCTTAGTATCGCTTCATAGGTTCTCTTCAAACTTCGTCTGCTTCGTTAACAGTTTTATCAACTCTTCCCTTGTCTATTTCACCTGGGATACTAAAACATTTTCATTTGTTTTGGTCTGAGTGAGTCAGGGCATCAGCTGATGGTTGTGACAGTGTTATACGGCAATAACACTGTCACAATGCCTTCCTCTCTTCTCTCCTGTTTCCTCCAGTACCTCCAGAAACCACAGTACCACACACGTCATGGTTAATCACTTATAAAGGACTATTTTGTGGTAAATAAGTAAGGAACAGCGGGGTTGTAAGGTTTAAAGGTGGTACTTATCTCGAGGTGTTACCTATCTTATTTAATTATCCTTGATGAGGGCTGTAAAATCCACTTAAAATCTTTCTCTGCACCGTTGAGTGGCCTAAAAACACCCACACGCTGCCCATTAACTCTACCTTCGATTGCGAGGGCATCAGAGGACACGGGTTAGCATGAGCCTCTAATCACAGGCGTCACTATAGAAATTATGTCTGCGTCACCACGGGCGAGGGCTAACCATCACAGCCCTCAAGTGAACCTCCAGGGCCTACCATCCCACCCCTGGAGCTCACGGCCTAACGGCGCTGTAGGCACACACACACACACACACACACACACACACACACACACACACACACACACACACACACACACACACACTATTGTACTCTGTACACAAGAAATGGAAAATGACAACTTACGACAGATAATAGATCAAGAAAATTAAAAGAAAAATCTGACCAAAAATGTAGTCAAAGTAATCAAACAAAAGGAGAATCTAGTAAGAGATACGGTAGACAAAAAGAAATGTGTCATCATTTTTGGTTTGAAGGAGAAAGTGCTGCCCAAGAAAAACTTGAGAGAAGAGGAAGAAAAGAAAGTGTCAAAAGAAATATTTAAAGTAGTAGAAGAAAATACAGAGGTAGAAGAAGAAATAGAAGAAATACATGGGTTAGGAAAATATGAAGAGGGAGGGGCCCGCCCCTTGAAAGTTAAGTTTAGGTCACAAAATACAGCACTAGATATATTGTCTAAGGCATGGAAACTGGCAAAGACAGAAGAATATAAGAAAATATGGATAAGAAAAGATATGAATGAGGAAGAAAGAGCCAGTCTGAATGTAGTTTAAAGAAGCCAAAGCAAAAAACAAACTGAGGACGGAAGAGGAAAAACAGAAATTCTATTGGAGAGTTTTAGACCAAAAACTGAAGAAGTGGTATCTAAAAGAAAAAAAGTAAGAGAAGACAGTCCAAAGGAAAATGAAATAGGATGGCAGGTATCATACGCAAATATAAATGGGCTAGAGTCAACATTAACAGAAATAAACGATTACCTGAGAGCCAAGAAACCAGACATATTAGGTCTAGTAGAAACGAAGCGGAGTGATTCTGAGGATGTGCCAGTTGGGGAGGGTCAATATAATGTATGGAGGAGAAACAGAAACCAGAAAAAGGGAGGTGGTGTAATGATGCTAAAACAAGGAAGGATGTGGTAGTAGGAAATGTGGAGAAAGGAGAAGGAATGGCCGAGGTGTTGAAGGTAGAGTTGGTGATGAAAAAAGGAAGAATAAGAGACTTAGTAATCATATACGTTCCACCTAAGACAAATTCCTGGGGGAGAGAAGAGTACGGAGACATGATAAGAGACACAAGCAAATGTTTAAAGAATATGATGGAAAATAGTGAGAACATAATATTGATGGGAAATTTTAACTGCAAAGAAGTTTGCTGGGAAGAATGGTATACTGAAGGAGGAGAAAACTCATGGGGTGGTATATTGTTGGATTTGGTAATGAATAACATCATGACTCAGTGGATTAAAGAGAACACAAGATTCAGAGGTAGCGAAGAACCATCAAGACTAGACCTACTATTGACAAAAGAACTGGAAGTAATTAATAAAGTGAATTATCAGTGCCCACTTGGAAAGAGCGACCATGTACTTATTGAAATTGAAATAAATGATAGCAAAAAGGAGGGGAGAAAAGAAGAACATAAAAAAGGAAGATACAAATATGGAAAAGCAGACTTTGACGGATTAAGAACATTCTTCGGAGAGACAGACTGGAGTAATTTCCATGCAGCAACGAGTACCCAGAAAAAATGGGATGAGTTCATCCGAATTTACACCGAAGGAATAAATAGTTATGTTCCAAGGATAGTTATCAGAGAAAAGAAAAAAAATGAATGGTTTAACAGAAAATGTGAATTAGCAAGACTAGAAAGAGAAAAACATGGAATAGTTGGAGGAAAAAAGGTGGCAGCAACCTTTGGGAGAAGTACAAAACAACTAGAAATGAATATGTAAGAATCCGAAGAGAAAAAGAAAGTAACTGAGAGGAATATAATAGAAAAATGTAAGAATGAACCGAAACTTTTCTAGATATACTAATGGAAAAATGAAAAACAAGGAAGGAGTAGATAAGCTGAAGGTAGAAGGCATAGTGTATGAAGATGCATTACAACAGGCTGAGGTAATGAATAAGTGCTTACAGACTGTATTTACAAGAGAAAGTGAATTTAAAACGAAAAATATAAAAGCAAAAGAAAATATAATGGAAGACATAAAAGTAGACGTAATAGAAGTAAAAAGGCTAATGGAAAGTCAAGATGTGAGAAAAGCCCCGGGTCCAGATGGAGTGTCGAACTGGATAATGAAAGTGCAGTAACCAACTAGCAGTAAAATTACATAGTGTAATTGAGAGTTCACTCAAGGAGAGCAGAGTCCCGCTTGATTGGAAAAGAGCAAATATTGTGCCAATTCACAAAGGAGGTGACAAAGAAGAACCACTAAATTACAGGCCAGTATCATTAACAAGTGTAGTGGCAAAAATGTGTGAAAAAATTGTGAAGGACAGATGGTTGAAATATTTGGAAGAGACAAACACACTTGCAGGTGGCCAGTTTGGATTTAGAGGAGGAATGTCATGTACAACAAATTTATTGAGCCTTTACTCGAGTGATCGATGTGACACAGGAAAGAGAAGGGTGGGTCGATTGCATTTACTTGGACCTAAAGAAGGCATTTGACAAGGTACCTCATAAGAGACTGCTCTGGAAGCTAGAACATGTAGGAGGATTGAAGGGTGGTTTGCTGAAGTGGATGGAAGACTTTTTGAGCAACAGGGAGATGAGAACAGTAATAAAAGATCAAAAGTCAGAATGGTGCAGTGTGATAAGTGGAGTTCCTCAAGGATCAGTATTGGCCCCAGTGATGTTCTTGGTCTATGTAAATTATATGGCAGAAGGAGTAAACAGTTATATGAGTTTATTCGCTGATGATGCTAAATTACTAAGAAAAGTAGAAAATAAAGAGGACTGTGAGGATTTACAAAAGGATCTAGATAAGATTTTCAGATGGAGTCAAATATGGGAAATGGAGTTTAATGCCAAAAAGTGTAGTGATGGAAATGGGCAGTAGCAAAAAGAGACAGAGAGGAAAGTATTCGATGGGAAACGAATGGATAATCAAAACAAAGGTCGAAAAAGATCTGGGAGTATGGATTAAGGACAATTTGTCACCAGAGAAGCATATAAACAAGATCACAGGAGATACATACCAGTTGCTGAGGAATATAAGAATGGCATTCAAATATCTGGATGAAGAGATGATTAAGAAATTGATAACATCTTTAATGCGACCAAGGTTGGAATATGCGGCAGTGATTTGGTCACCACATAAAAAGAAGGATATAAGGAAGATTGAGAGAATACAAAGAGCAGCCACAAAAATGGCTCCAAGCCTGAGAGATTTACCATATGAGGAAAGACTTGCAAGACTAAAACTCCCAACTCTTGAGAAAAGAAGAGGAAGGGGAGATTTTATAGCAGTGTATAGAGCATCAATGGGTCTGGAAAAAATTGATAAGAGAAGATCTGTTTTTTTTCTCGTTTTTTTTCCGTTGTAGCCTATAGTGCCTGTAGGCATATGGAGAGTCTTGATGTTGGTCGATCTCGCCCGTTGGTGGCGCAGGCTAGATTTTTATAGTGACACCTATGGTCTCAGGTGAAGATTCCTTTTTCTATGATGTTCTTGATCTTCAGGTTAGGCGCATGCAGCCCCTAGAGTCCACCGTGGACTCTAGGGGGTAGAGTGGGACGATAGAAGTACAAGAGGTCATGAGAAGAAATTGAAAAGGACAACATGCAAGAGGGACAAAAAAAATACAGCTTCCCATAGAGAAGCATAGAAGCCTGGAACAACCTTGATGCAAAAGTGATTAATGCAAGAAGTATTCAGGACTTCAAAGGCAAGCTGGATAATAGTAGATTTGGAGACGGGACAGTACGAGCATAGCTCTTTTCCTGTATGTTACAACTAGGTAAATACAACTAGGTAAATACACACACAAAAAAAAAAAAGTGTACAAAGCAGCGCGAAACTCGGGGATATAATGCCAATAAGTCGGGATGATAAGAATAGGACTCAGCGCGAAACTCGAGGATCGCGAAACTCGCATAGCGTGAAACTCGGGAGGGTACTGTAGTCTGCTCTATAGGTGGACGGTTTTCTGGAGTTGGTACAGGCAGGAGTGTCGGTCTATTTTGAGACCCTCTCCTCCAAAGTTTGCAGACTTTTGCTGTGCCTGTGGCATGTCATGTCTGTGTCTGTGTCGGCCTTCAAAGGTTCCTGTTCCGTTCTAGACAGAGTCTTGCTGTACGGACGCCTGGCCATCCCCTCGAATCCGGACCTTCGGGTCCTCCTCCGGTCCTTCCAGATAGAGGTTCCTGTGGGGTCTCTGCCGGTACTGACTTGGAACCTTGATGTGATTCTTCAGGCTCCGTGTCAACTTCCGTGTGAGCCACTGCCCACTGTGACTCTTGGGAGCCTCATCAAGAAGCCTCTCTTCCTGGTCGCCTCTGCTACGGCCACGGGTGTGGTTGAGCTCCGGGCCGGTCTCCTTGATGGTATGCTTCCAAATGGACCTACCTGGCTGCCTCACCTACCAGAGTTCCTGGTTAGGACTGCCTCAACCTCCATCGCGGTACCTTTGGGGTTCCTTCTCAAGGTTCTCTCCAGCCTGGTTGATGGCATGGAGGAATGGCTTCTGTGTCCAGTTAGGGCACTGAAGCACTTTTTGGATGCGTCAAACAGTTTCTGCCCAAGGCCTGGAACCTCTTTGTGTCAGTCCGGGCCAAGACTCGTCCCCTGTCCATGAAGGCACTGCCATTCTGCCTGAGACGTCCTGTCAGGTTGTCGCATCTCACTTTTGGCAAGGACACCCTTCCATTTACATTACATTTGATAATGGGTGGATGGATGGGTACATTTGACCTTAGCACCTTCCTCTGACACGTGCAGGCCTAACCCATTACTACCGGCCTTGACACCTGGTGTTCAGTCTCGGAGTGCTTCCAGTCTCTCATCCAACTGTGCCTGTGATAGTATGTTTCTGCCCCTCGTAGACTCAGCCACTGTGTTACACTCCACCTGGTGCCCTCTTGATCCCACCTCCAATTAATGTTGGAATCGTGCTATGTATATGAAATAGGTAACTATTTCTTTAACAAATGTAATTTTTATAACAAAATGAATTTTTGAATAACTTACCTGTATCATAATTATACATAATCTACCCACCCATCCTCCCCACATGATGTGGCACTAGCCGTTCATTAAGCACGAAATCAAGATGTCGAGTAGAGAGGGTGGAGGTGCTGCTGCCTAGTGGTGGGAATGGTAACACAGTGGTGTGCGGGGCGCAAAGTTTAAATGTTGTAACGTTCTTCGTAACTGGTCTAGACCAGCCAAGTGCTATGTACGTATATTATACAGGTAAGTTATTCAAAATTTTGTTTTATTTAAAAAAATTCATTTTTATACATTTGTATATATAGCGCCTGTAGGCAGTGGTGACCCAGGGCTCGGATGGTAGGCTCTGGAGGTTCACTTGAGGGCTGTGATGGTTGGTCCTCGCCCGTGGTGGCGCAGGCAGGATTTTTATAGTGACGCCTGTGATTAGAGGCTCATGAGGCCCCCCTGTGTCACGGCCTTCTATATACAAGGCCTGAGCAATGGGCCGTGACGTCATCAGCCTCAGTCATCTCACCCGCTCCATCCTCTCCCTTGCTCTGTCGGCTACGTATATTATACAGTCATTTATAAATGCTATTTGTAAATGTTATCTTCCTAAATGTTTGTTCTATAATATTATCAAATGAAAAATAGTAAAACACGCTAAAGAAATGCCATTACGAGACTGAAGAAATATGCATGAACATTCACTTCAACTCTTTGCCATTTAAAACTTTGCGAGTCAACATTTACCATGAAACATATCAATAGAAGCGCAATTTTATTAGCTTTCCATTGATGTATTTCTTTTTCTGATAAATGAATTAGCACCATGCATAAATTAGCGTTAACTAAATAAATAAAATCAGCAATCGGGTAATTTTCCCGAATGATGTTATTTATTTAACGCTAATTTATGCATAGTGCTAATTCATTTATCAGGAAACGAAATATATAAGTGAATAAATAACATCATCAATCGGGAAAATTACCCGATTGATGATGTTATTTATTTAGTTAACGGTAATGAATGCATGGTTGTAATTCATTTATCAGAAAACGAAATATATCAATGAAAAGCTAATAAAATTGCGCTTCTATTGATATGTTTTATGGTAAATGTTGACTCGCAAAGTTTTAAATGGCGAAGAGTTGAAGTGAATAATAAGTTCATGCATATTTCTTCAGTCTCGTAATGGCATTTCTTTAGCGTGTTTTACGAGCAGTCGCTCGGTCGATTTTTTGCTTTGAGTTGCGAGCCAAAATCCAAGTTACGAGATATTTTTTTTTTTTTTTTTTTTTTTTACGAGCGAGCTTCAGATACGCCGCCGCTAGTTGGCGCAGCGAATGCCACAACATCCGCCCAGCATCCCGCGTCTCACTCGTTCACTTCACGTGGTTACCTCGCCGTGGAAGCATCTCTGTTGTGTTGTGCTCACACAAGCGAATGCAAATGGCGGAGGGTGAGTGCAGTACGTTTAGCGGCAGTTTCACCCACAGCTGTTTCCAACAGCTGATACACAGAGTATAAACACTGGCGAATGCAAATGGCAGAGGGTGAGTGCAGTACGTTTAGTACATCAATGTGTTTGAAACTGTGTGTAGGCTTCAGATCACACCGAAACTCACATGATACCGGAAACATGGTATTGTAGCAATGGATTCTGGCAAACACTTTCTATAGCAGAAAATTCCCTTTAATGGAAAGGAGGTTGGCTGAATTATTTCGTTATAGAGTTTCCACTGTATATGAGAGAGAGAGAGAGAGAGAGAGAGAGAGAGAGAGAGAGAGAGAGAGAGAGAGAGAGAGAGAGAGAGAGGTCACCATACCAGCACGCTGCTTGCCAACCTTGACAACGGTGCCACCTCTCCCGTCTCCATGGCGACGAGTCACTCCCATATGTCACTCCCTCTCTCCTCCCGCTCCGACATAAGGAGTGCATTCTTGCTAAAATATAATTTGGAAAGCGATTATGCTATAACGAACAGGACTACGACAACTTTATTTTTGAAACAGATGCATGAACTATTTCCAAAGACGCTGAAAAAGTATTCTTGTAATCCTTAAACATTGAGTTTTTATTAGACATTGCCGCACCGCAGGGTATCCGCCCCACAACACTGCCGCAGTTTTCGGGCTAATGATCTAAGTTTAACTCAATGACCTACCCACTCCTACGCTGATGATTCTACCCTGCATTTTTCAATGTTCATTAGATGTCCAACTCAACAGGAACTAAGTGATTCACAGAGAGATGCCACAGAGTGCCTAACTTCTGATCTTTCTATAATATCTGATTGCGGCAAAACAAACCTTGTTTTGTTCAATGCCTCAAAACCCCAATTTCTTCACCTATCTACTCGACATAACTTGCCAAACAACTATCCTCTCTTCTTCAATGACACTCAACTGTTGCCCTCTTCTGCAATGAACATTCTTGGGCTATCCTTTACTGAAAATTTTAACTGGAAATTTCACATTTCATTTCTTGTTAAGACAGCTTCTAAGAAGTTAGGTGTCCTGTGGAGCCTGCGTCCATTTTTTTCTCCCTCCCAGTTGCTTGCTTTATACATGGGCCTTATCTGCCCATGTATGAAGTATGTCTCATGTTTCGTGGGTATCCACTCATACAGCCCTCCTAGACAGCGGCTTAAACTCAACAGTAGCTTTTGTCATCAAGTCCCCTCTTCTGACTTTCTTCAATTTTTAAATCACCACTGCAATGTTGCTTCTCTTGCTATCTTCTATCGTTATTTTCATGCTTACTTCTCTTCTGAACTTGCTAACTGCACGCTTCCCCCCTTTCCGCGGCCTCGCTGCACTTTCTACTCATTCTCATCCCTATTCTGTCCATCCTCCTATTGCAAGAGGTAACCAGTAGCTTCACTCTTTCATCACTTTCACTGGTAAACTCTGGAACTCTCTTCCTGTTTCTATTTTTCCACCTTCCTACGACTTGAATCTTTCAAGAGAAAGAGGTGTGTTTTAAATTTAGTTTTTGTTTTTTGTTCCAATTTAGTTTTGAGAGGTGTCAAGACACCTCCCAAACTAAATTGGTCCACCCCCCTTTCTATTTTCTCTTACCGTCTTCCTTAGAGGGATTGGCAACTAAGTGTACTTTTTGAGCCTTTTTTTTTTTTTTTTGCCATTAGCCAGTCTTTTGTGATGTAAAAAAAAGAATATTATTCATCTCATCTTCACCAAAATCACTCAGGTAAAAACTGTCTGAAAACTTTGATTAATTACTTCAGCTTGGGAAGCTGCATCGTCGTATATAACTGTATCTACTTTCATTCTTTTAATTTCTTCCTTAACTTTTAACTTTCCATTTACATATCTGTAGAAGAGCTTCGGTTCATCCTTACATGTGTCTTTATTTTTTCTCGTGGTTTCTTTTCTCTTCTCTTCGAATTTTTTCATGTTCATTAGTTTCCAGTTTATATTTTTCTCTTGAGTTGCTCCTTCCCTTTTTTCATCCTCCTCAAGCCTTCTCACTTTTTACACTCCTACTTCCTCGGATCTTCTGTTAAACCATTACTTCTTGTTACTCACTCTCCTCACAACCTTTGACACATCGTTCAGTGTGGGTATCTTCGCCCACTCGACGATGGAAGAAACAGTTGCTCATGGCATAACTTGAACTCGGGACCTTGTGCTCACCACTACCAGGTTCTTATTATGCAGCCACTGCGTTGAAAATTGCTGAAATAGTTAACCCCGACGGGATTCGAACTTGTGACCTCGAGCTCACCATTTCCAGATGCTAACCACTCGCCCACTGCCTCCCCAAATAGGATGCTTGGTCAATAGCAAATCCGGTCTTGATGGTTCTTCATATCTTCTAAATATTGTATTTTCCTTAATCCATTGCGTCATGACATTTCACATAACCATGTTCGATTTTTTTTTTTTACTCATGACTTCTCCCCACCTTCTGTATGCCCAATCTTCCCAGCATACTTCCTTGCAGTTTTAGTCACCCATCACCATTATGTTGCTACTTCTGTTGACGAATCTTTCTAGGCATTCCCTGGTGTCATTTAGCATTCCTTCATATTCTTCTTTAGACCATGCATTTGTCTTAAGTGGAATGTATGCAACTGACACTTTTCTCAATCGTAATTTTTATCACCTCTGCCATGTCTTCTCCTATTTCCACACTATTCATAGCCACCTCCTTCTTTACACACAGCATCACACCACCTCCTTTCTTTACACTTCTGTTTCTTTCCCATACATTATAATGGCCTTGACCCAGTCCTATAATTTCTTCAGTCTCAATTTAGTCTCAACCAAACCCATGATGTTTGGTTTCTCTACACGTAGGTGGTCATTTACCTTTAACATTGTTGATATTAACCCATTTACATTAGTATAAAACACCTTTCATGTTTTTCGTACCTTGTGTGTGTTTGTGTGTATGTGTGTGTGTGTAGCAGTGCTACAGCCTCCTCACCCCTCACCAGCCAGCTGTTGTTTGGTTGTTTTTCTACTCAGTGCATCAATGTAGAAGTACTATAAGGTATTCACATTGCATCGTTTAGGTGACAAGTGAGGGTTATGGTTGACCAGACATGTTTCATATCTTTATTCATGCAAATGTACATGTAATGTGTGTTTCTACAGGCAATGGTTTCAATACAGCACAGTACATAAAATATCACTTATATGGTCTACTAGCCGAAAAGCCGCCCTCCGGGCGGACTTTTTGGCTAGCTCCTGCGGAGGGCTATTGGTGGGCCTTCGGCCCACCACCTGTGTTTGGTGGGCCTTTGGCCCACCACCTGTGTTTGGTGGGCCGAAGGCCCACCAAACACAGACTCCAGATAGCCCCTTCTAACTTTCCTGAAATCATGGATGTAGAAATGTATGTATTAATGCCTTACCCATCACCCCCCACCCATTCACTCACCCATTACCCATCACCCCCCACCCATTCACTCACCCATTACCCATCACCCCCCACCCATTCACTCACTCATTACCCATCACCACACACCCATTCACTCACCCATTACCTATCACCCCCCACCTATTCCCTCACTCATCACCCATCACCCCCCACCCATTCACTCACCCATCACCCCACACCCATTACCCATCACCCCACCCATTCACTCACCCATTACCCATCACCCTACATCAAGGTTTCCTCAATTCTCGCAACCCACTTTTTTTTCACAATTCTCGCTAATAGGCTACTAAAAAAAAAGAAGAAGAAAAGTGATCGGATCATCCCCAAAGTAGCCTTAAAACCTTCCCTTGGTCAACCTGGTTCCAAAACTGTGCCATATGATGGGATTGCGCCACTGGGGACGGAACCTAGAGCGGACACACACACACACACACACACAGACAGACACACTTTCGCTTATATTATTATAGATAGAGGGTTATTAGGACACTTATATACAGGTATAGGAAAGCATCCCCTATTAATTCCATTTAACTTGAAGCCCTGTATACATTTTATCACTATCTGATCGTGTTTTCAGGAATGTAAAACATTCGTAGAATGATGGATTATTGTACAGGATATAAAATATCAGTATCCGTCTTGGCCTAGAGTTACTATTTGGTCTTTGAGATAGGGATATTGTGTGTGTTTTGTTATGGCTCTTTGTAGTTATCTAAGTGAAAAACCTGCTGATAGAGAAATTCTTTATATTTTGCAGGTCAGGATCGAATAATGAAAATATGGGAGGTCTCAAGTCTGATGAACTGATCCCTGGAGGAAGGGGAGGAGCTATGGCAGACACAAGTGCTGTCGACAGCTAGTGCATTGCTGTAGGAGTCTGGCAATTGATTTCCACTCAAAGGATGGCAAGACTTAGAAATGGTTTAGTGAGAAAAAGATTTGGAATGCATTGGTAAGCAAAAAATTAAACTGATGTACAGTGGGTTCCTAACGTGATGGAGCATTCAAAATGTGTCATGACATGCCATGAATACTACACTGCTGTTGCACTGATAAAATTACATAAACAGTATCAGGCTCATTAATAATGTGATTATTTATATATATCATGGATCAGATTCTCTATTTATTAAACATGCATCAACTGAGGTGGTTTCAAGGGTATCTTACTACATTTAAGTTACAAGGAAGGGGACAACTGTGGTATTTGTATGTAATAAGTTCAACAACATTTGATAATGGACAACAATAGCAATGGCAAGGAAGTGAGTGGCAAGTGTAGGCTCAAAAGATGCCGAACAAAAGACTAGAGGATACAGATGTGTACACTAACTTGTTTGCAGCTCATATAGATTCGAATTATTTGGTCCACACTTCATATGCAGTACTATGAAACAATATTCAATATAATGAAGAGTGGTGGAGTGCCATATGTTGAATATATGAGGCAGGCACCAATATCAACATTTTGAATTAGGTTCAACTGTTAAAGATATTCAGAAATAGCTGCAAATGGCTTCATTTTCTTAATTAGTAAAAATTGGTAAAGGTAATTTTTTTAAGGGTACTTTTTGCAGTTCTATTGATATGCATTACTGAGTTAAGATGATTATTACGTGTAAGAAGTTATGTATGGTGAACATGATAGAAAATCAAAAGATAATCATACTGTTTGCATTAACACAAAATTTTTTGACCGGATGTCACTTGGCATCTGGTACATATTGACACTTGTCAATATGTGCCATTATGTAAACAATGAATATTGATTCTTAATTGTGCTTTCATGCTAAGCTAGGATAGGAAGCCTTGCATCTTACACTGTGATAGGTCTTATTATACTTCACAATTTATTCCACTAACTCATTCATTGCGTAATTGAAAAATTTGCCAAACATTGTGATGTGTAAAAAATGGGTGTCAGGCAACCACTGAGAACCCTCTGACATTGATAATACTCCCTCAACCTCAAACATTGACAGAAACCTGGCAGGAGTCAAGCTTTTGGCAAGATTTCTGTAGAGGTGCATTTGGGAAGGTACTTAGCAATACCAAAGCAAGTGGTGGTGGTGGTGGTATGAGGCACTCGCTGCTGCTGCTTGTATTTTCTTCAATCACATGATGTTGAAGACGGAGGTTCATCTACATCACTGTTAACACAGTCATTATGTTGAAACTGTTTCACTAGTTTTATTTTCAATCATAATGTTTTAACACCACTGCGAACCCTGGAAGCAGGGACATCCTGAATGGAAACCAACTTTGTACGTTCCAACATAATTGCTAGATATGCACTGATTCACTGAAGTGACTGAACACTGGCATGCCTCTGACTTGATTGGAGGCCTTGTTGAGTACTTACTGCTTGTTCCAGAGTGTGGGAAATGTTGATCTACAGCTTGAAAAATGGCATCACATGATACCCTTCAAAGTCACCCCTAGTTGCATTGCATGATGCCTTTCGCAAGTCACGGCCTTCGCTAGTCACGGGTTAAAAGTAGATAAAGTAACTGATACCTTTATTTAATTTACTTTTTTTTCATATAATAGAGGAGCTTGCAGTCGGGATTTTTTTAGATATGATACTCCTATTGGTAGAAAATGTGCAGACTATAAATACAGTAAGATCTCGCATGTAACGAGTAATGAATACCAAAAACACTCGTTAGATAAGAATTTGTTAGATGCGAATACATAAACATATAGGGAAAATTACAATAGGTAAAAAAAATTGAACCGAACCCCTATTTTGATCTTATTTTCAATCATTATGTAAGTCATTGGTGTTAAGTTAATTTAAATTGTATAAGCATACATAGGGATATAAAATATAAAATGAAGAAGAAATAATGTGGATAATTCACCTGTGAGTGATGAATGAGGTGCGTGGGTAAGACGAAAGATGGTATCCGAGGTGAAAAGGGAGGCTACTGGGCCGCTCCTCCTCCCTCCTCCTCACCGCCGCCACCACCACCCTCCTCCCTCGTCTCGCTCCCCATGCCTCCTCGCGATACCTCCCATAAACCACCCTCAAACATTCACTTGATGGGATTTTAGAACACTTAAAGTGGCAGCATGGGCAAGAGAGAGAGAGAGAGAGAGAGAGAGAGAGAGAGAGAGAAAAAAAAAAATTGTAGATAGGCATTTGAGAACGTGGCAGAACTGTAAACAACTAGAGGCCTCAGGCAACTCCACCCAAACCGCCAGTTTAAGTTGGTGGGACTATACCGACGTGTTGAATGCAGAGGCATTCAACACGTCGGTATAGTCCCACCAACTTAAACTGGCGGTTTGGGTGGAGTTGCCTGAGGCCTCTAGTTGTTTACAGTTCTGCCACGTTCTCAAATGCCCACCTACAATTTTTTTTCTCTCTCTCTCTCTCTGCTCTCTCTCTCTCTCTCTCGCTCTCCTCTCTCCTCTCTCTCTCTCTCTCTCCTCTCTCTCTTCTCTCTTCTCTTTCTCTTCTCTCTTTCTCTCTCTCTCTCAAGATTTGCAGAATAACGGATAGTTCTGCTTTAAGGAACTTGTCTTCTTTCTCCTCCCTTCTCTCAACTCTTTTCTCTCCCCTCTTCCCTCCCTCCCTCCTCTCCCTCCCTCTCTCTCTCTTTCTTCTGTGGGTGCAGGAACTACCACGTGTTGGTCTCAGGGCCTCGTGTGGCTTCCTTATTTTCTTATGTACTTTTTCTCACTTCCCGGAGCAGTAAGATGCAGGCAAACAAACCATTAAGAATGATTCTTTCTTTATGAAGTTAAAGCATGAATGGTGCGTCGCTGTGTCGGATTCTGCCGAATTCTAACTTTTTTGTATATTTTATAAAGGGACTTATACCATGCAACTGTAAATAACGAATACTTCTCAAAGACTCTACGAGATTTACATACAATAATTATTTTCTTATTTGTATTCATGGTATTATATCCCTTCTTATGAATATATATCTTTGATAGATATGAATTATGTAAATGTTGTGGCGTTGGGCGCAGACTGCCACAGTTGAGTGTTGACGCTTGCAAGAGTTTAATGTATTTACGTTTACCAGGAAATTGGCATGTTTTTCTTTATATTCCTTTACATTATTTTATGTATATAATTTTGACATTATTTACCCACTTTGATCTATGGTGAAAGCCAATAAGAGTGACAGAACATCATATAAGAAACACAGGAAAATACATCTGCCACGTTTTCTCTATTGTTGTATAGAAGTCATAATAATTAAGTTTACTGTTCTTTCATATTGTATCTATGTTAAAATTGTATCAATATATGTATATCTCTTTTGTGATGCCTTTTATGGTAATTCTAAAGAAGTCCTTCACCGCTATCTTTTTCTTCTTCCCCATATAGCCAACAAGCCTGGGGAACTGGTGGGACACCGGGGTTTTGGGGTGGGGGGAAAAAAACTTATTTATGGCTGCCCAAAAAAATCATGTCAGAAATATAATAAATATCAGAAATGATATGCAGAAATCTAGGAAAATTTCCTAAATTAGGAATTTCACAAGAAATCCATTGTTAGGGAATTTACCTTAATTGATATTTGTAAAGATTTGGACAATTTTGGGCAAGCAATAAATTAGTCGTGTCTGCCTTCCCTACCCAAAATCCCAAGTGCCCCATAAGGCCACCAAGCCCTGGTGGTCACAGGAAGTTGAAGAAAAACCTAACCTTCCTAGCCAGAGGGGGTTGCGCCCCCCATGGACCCCCTAAGGGTTGCTAACCTAACCTCACTATAACCCCTGCAAGGTTACTAACCTAACCTCACTATAACCCCTTAAAAGTAACTAACCTAACCTCACTAAAACCAGTGGGGGGGCCTGGGGGGGGCACGTGCCCCATTATTTTAAGGTGGTGCCCCCTCGGGTGCCCCCCAACTTTAGGGTGGTGCCCCTCATTTAAATAACTAGATAAATTGGTAACACTGAAAAAAATTAACCAAGTGTTAATCTAAAATTTATACTTATTATTGGATCTATAGTAACATATATATATATATATATATATATATATATATATATATATATATATATATATATATATATATATATATATAATATATATATATATATATATATATATGAAAACTATGGTTGCCCCGCTATATTTACCTGTGTCCCCCCATTTTTACAGCCCTTGTTCCGCCACTGACTATAACCCCCTAAAAGTTACTAACCTAACCTCACTATAACCCCCTAAAAGTTACTAACCTAACCTCACTATAACCCCCTAAGAGTTGCTAACCTAACCTCACTATAACCCCCTAAAAGTTGCTACCTAACCTCACTATAACCTCATAAAAGTTACCTAACCTCACTTATCAAAGGTGGGCATTCCGCAATTTTTGTCCGCAATTCCGCAACTTGCGGAATGGTAATTCGGTTGCTGAATTGCACAATTACGGATGCCTGAAAAAATTGCGGAATTGCGAATTGCGGACCGCCAAAATTTTGAAACGCAATCGCAATAACTTGCGGAATGGGTAATTCGGTTGCGGAATTGCGCAATTACGGATGCCTGAAAAAAATGCAGAATTGCGGGTTGCGGACTGTCAAAATTTTGAAACACAATCGCAATAATTGTGACGGTCACCACCTTGAAAGTGATAAGTGCCCACGTGAACATAAGTTCCCACCAAATATTGTGGAGACGACACTGGCAACTGCCAACTTGCCAAGTGGAGCACAGTCACTCAGTCAGTGCGTGCTGGAACTTGGGATTGAGAGCGTGTACGCTGGCCGTGTGTGTGATTAGTTGCCAACCCACATGCTGAACCAGAAGAAGTGGGAGGAGGAGGAGGAGGAGGAAGAGGAAGATGAAGATGAAGATTAGTAGATTACTTAGATTAGTGATTACTAGCCAGTAGACTGTGAAGTGTAAAAGTAAAGAAATACACTAAAAGAGACAAAGACTTAATTGTGAAGGACAAGTAACAAGTATAGACAGAAACAGAATAGGAATACAGAAATATTGAACACTAATAAAGAGTCTAAGAGACATTTTTTGTTTTAATTGTAGGTGTTTAAGAGTCTAGAGATGTTTAAGAGTCTAAGAGACATTTTTTCTTTTAATTTTAGGTGTTTTGTTTTAATTGTAGGTGTCAAAATTAGTTTGCGGAATTGCAATTGCGAAAAGGCCTATCTGAAAAAAATTGCGGACTGGTGCAGGTCGGAATTGCGATTGCGGAATTGGAAAAAAAAATTCACATTTTCAATAGGCGTTTTGGTTAAGGATATAGATATACATACCGCCAGAATTTAAATTTCCTAATTTCTTTTGTGGACCTCGGAGATTGTTCATATACAAGTGGTTGTTCATAAAATTCTTATGTACATATTCTTATAATTCATTTAAAGTTGGTTTCGTGCCTTATAATGAGGTAACAACATATTTGTGTGTAAGTTTTGTTGATGTGGTCATATACGTCAAGGGATGAATATAGATCGGTTTTACACATGTGTATGTATATTTCTTGATCTATACTTTTATTTGAATACTCCCAGTGGTCACCAGCAAAGGTATGAAAACAATAAATCTAGATTTTCGTCAAAGAAATTACGTCTCCCATTGACAAAGACTACAAAAGGAACAAATTTGGCACAGAAGGTTATGTTTCGTCTCTTAACTCATGTATGCAGGAACTATTCACTATCTGAGAAACAAATAAGAGTTAATGTATGTCTAATGTATTTTTAATTAACAGATTATACGCGTAAAACTGCTTATATTTCACAGTTATCAACCATTATAACCATTGCAAGAATATGTTATGTATAGGGTAAATAACGATCAGCACAACTAAGGAACTCTATTAATATTATTCCTTACATGAACTCACACCATCGTAAAGTCATAGATATAGCTGTAAAGTCATATTAGCAGATTTATCTGTTGTTAAAAGATACAGAATACGGTCTTGGTCTGGGCAGACTCTGGCTTCTTTTTCTTTTAATGGGGAGTTTTCTAATAAGCTCACGCTCAAGCCTGTCTCTCAGGCTCTCACATCCTCAGCACTTTCAGGCTGAATGATCTATCATTTACCGTAAATTCTCTGTACTTCTTTGAGACATCAGAATTACCCTTCAATACAACAACTGAAACAGTTCTTAATAAAAAATGTAGTTTATCATTTTATTTGTCTGCACTTGGTGAAAATATTGGCAAAACAATTGAATATTTGAAAACTCAATCTTTAAAAATCGTCTTTTCATAAAAAAACACAAGTTCAAGCAGAATGAGCTTCAGGAAATATCTACTTGTATGTAAGCATTCACTGAGTACCTGTTTTGGGTGTATATGTCTCTCTTGCGACGAACATTTAACCAAGAAGTAATTTAAGTGCTTGGCACCTCAACGAACAGTCCGGGATGGAAGACAGTTGAGAGCGTTTGTTTACTATTTCCGTCTCGAAAGACGAAAGTCTCCTTTATGTGGGAAACGGTATGTGGGAGCGGATGCCACGAATATTCCAGTAGAGGATAGAGAGTATGATGAGATAAGCGGGTGATAATAGTTAGGATGACAGTTTCTGATATTGAGGAGTTAGGAGTATCAGAGATATGAGCTGTGAGGTAAGAAGCGGCGGCGCTGAGCTGAGTTCCTACCCGTGTGGTGTCTACAGGAAAGTGGATGATAACAAATCCTGCCGGCGGGATGGTTTCTGTGGAGATGCTGAACGCCACACTCTGTTTTGGTTAAATGTTCGTCGCAAGACAGACAGACACACCCAAAACAGGTACTCAGTGAATGCTTACATACAAGTAAATATTTCCTGAAGCCTCATTCTGCTTGAACTTGCGTTTTTTTATGAAAAGACGATTTTTAAAGATTGAGTTTTCAAATATTCAATTGTTTTGCCAATATTTTCACCAAGTGCAGACAAATAAAATGATAAACTACATTTTTTATTAAGAACTGTTTCAGTTGTTGTATTGAAGGGTAATTCTGATATGTCCCAAAGAAGTACAGGGAATTTACGGTAAATGATAGATCATTCAGCCTGAAAGTGCTGAGGATGTGAGATGCGCGAGGGACATCTGGCGGCTTAGCTTTGAAAACTCCCCATACCTTTGCTGGTGATCACTGGGAGTATTTAAATACAACTATAGATAAAGAAATATTTATACACATGTGTAAAAACCGAGAAATATTCATCCCTTGACGTATATGGCCACATCAACAAAACTTCACAAGATATGTTGTTACCTCATTATAAGGCACGAAACCAACTTTAAATGAATTATAAGAATATGTAGCCTACATAAGAATTGTATGAACGACCACTCGTATATGAACAATCTCCGAGGTCCACAAAAGAAATTAGGAAATTAAAATGCTGGCGGTATGTAGTATCCATATCCTTAACCAAAACGCCTCTATTGAAGTCTAAGGTGGCAGGTTTAACGCAGGTGCAATAATCTTTGGTTTGCAAAATGAGTGTGGCGCACGCATAAATAAAAAAGTTTCTTAGGCTTCCCGTTACATTTTATTATTTAAATTAAATTTCAATAACCCCAAGTCGCCATCTTCACAACCTTCTATAGCCGTGAGAGGAAGTGAAGTGAACCGGGGTGAACCCTCAGCTGATGTGTGACGTCACTGACGTGGCAATAACTATTGACACTATATCCAATATATTCCCCTATATGATTATTATGAAATATATATGCTTAAATATATCAGAAAGGTTGATGTAGTACGAATTTAGAGCATTTCATGTCCATATATGCAATAATTCATGCAAGCTGTAGCCTACCTGTTCCTTACACATGAACTACTTTTCCAGCTGTAATCAAGGGTATACCAGAGAGCTTCTCCGAGAGATGTCACTGGCTGATTTAACATGGCGCGCCATTTTGAATTCATGGACGGCAGCGATCCTAGCGGCAGAGGGGGCCTCTGACAGTCGCCCGTGATTGTTTACAAATGTCGGGCCACCGCAGCGGCTCGTTTTGTGCGGCATTTGGCTGCAGTAACTGCAAAAGCGTACACAAACAGCTCCGTTTCTTTCGGTTTCCCAAAGATAAAGATAGGTAGGTACAGATTGACTGGTGTTATGATGTTAAATATGAGGCCCCGCGCAGCAGAGGGGGCTAAGGGACGATATTGATTTTTATAGTTACGCGCGCCAACAGGTTCACACAGGCTTCCTCTATGACGTAAACACACTTGGCCCCCTCTGCCTCACTTCTGAACAACACACCCAGTTACGTCCTGTTATATACTGACATTCCCTCCCTTCCCTCCCTCCCTTACCTCCCTTCCCTCCCTCCCTCCCTCCCTCCCTCCCTTCCCTTCCCTCTTACCTGGCTCATCTCCCTCCATCCCTCCCTTCCTCATTCCCTTCCCTCCCTGTGCACTTACCTATACCTGCCTGCCTCCCTTCCTCCCCCCCTCTTTTCCATTCTCAATTCTATTCAATTCTATATCGTCTCTTACTTCCCTTCCCTCATTTATCTATCTATCTATCTACCAATCTATCTATCAATCTATGTATCTATCTATCTATCTATCTATCTATCTATCTATTTATCTACCTATCAATCAATCTATCTATCTATCTATTAATCTATATATTTATCTATCTATCTATCTATCTATCCCTCCCTCACTCACTCATTCGCTCATTCACTCTCTCACTCCCTCCCTCCCTCCATCCCTCTCTCACTCTCACCCTCACTCATTCACTCCTTCACTCCCTCCCTCACCCACTCACTCACTCACTCACTCACTCACTCCTTCCCTCACTCACTCACTCACTCACTCACTCACTCACTCCTTCCCTCACTCACTCACTCACTCCTTCACTCCCTCCCTCACTCTTTACTCATCACCCTTTCCCCTCACTCACTCACTCATCCTTTCCCTCACCATCACTTTTTTTCCTCACTCCCCACTTTTTCCCCACTCCTATCCTTCCTAATGCTGTTTGCCACACGTATGTACCTTTCCTTGTTTTTTGGTTTTTGCCTTTTATATTACGTACCCAGAAACCATCACCGGGCGGGCCGACGTAGCCGTAGAGGGGCAAACGGGGGCCGTCGGGGCAAAATTTACCTCCGTCACCCTCCGAAGGCCCGGGGGTTTTTTTTAGACGGGATAATTTACATTTTAAAAATTAAATGTACAAATTTAAAAAATTGAATATTTTATGTTAAACATTTTTAAAACTACAGTTATTGATTTTTTGTGTAGTAACTCAGTAGGATAAGCAGCGGCAACTTGACGTAAATCCCCCGGGAGGCCCGCGGTACCTTTTGTTAGGGGGAAATACATTTCTATTTTTATATTAACACAGTAATATAATAGTATCTAAATTTGGTACCCATCACTATTTTTTAGGCCGTTAAAAGTATTAAAAATTGTTATAAAAGTTTTTATAAATTTTATAAAAATGACATTTTTCGTTTATTTAAAAATATTTCCAGCTTAATCAGGAAACCCAGAATACATAAAAATAAAGATGAGAACGTACTAGGAGGGATTTTACAAAAAAAGATTATCGTTAGTTTTTGGTGTACGTAGATCATATAAAAATAACATTGATTAACCGGGGCAAAGATTACGGATAACACAAAGCATATTTTCCCATTTCAATAATTTCCAACATATTATCAACACAATAAATACTAAAACGTAGGGCCTACACTAAAAGGATTTGTGTGATGGAGAATTAACATGGATAATATAATTTAGAATAAAATATTATTTGAAATTTTCCCATTACAAGTACTAAACTCCCAGCGACGATGCCTTTACAAAGGAAAAAACCCCACAAAACCCCTAACTTGTCCCCCTTAACCAGCGAAAACAAATGAAACTTAGTTAAAAATATTTTTGCCCTTCTTTATATCGAAATAGACTAATAATATAAAGAAATTGCAGTCGACCTTTTTTTTAAAATTTCTCGGGGGCTTTTGGTCAGTGAGTAAAACAGTTACTTAAAAACGCACAAGGGGGATTTTGTTATTGGTTGCCGCCATCAAATCCTTCTACATGGCTGTTCAGTTTTCCCACGTACCCCAGCATGTAAACCCAAAAAACGAAAATGTTTTTACTTATGAAATAAACAATGTCCGTTGAAATTTATGATTCCTTTTCATGTATACGGATAACGACATAGGAATATTTAGGTTTATTTCTAAGTTATGCAGATAAGAAATTTTTTTTTTATAATGTAAACGCCCTTAGTCTATAATCGGCAAGGGTTGTGCAAACCCTTAAAAACATTACTATATCTGCAAATACTTAGAAAGTTAAACCATAAATTTTCCCTCAATCATTTAAATTTAAAAGGGCGGAAATTTTCAAGGCCCTACGGGGGGGCCGCTGGGGCACCCCGCCGGTGACCCTCTGAGCAAATTCCCAGGGGCCCTACGGTACATTTCCCGTGGCCCCGGAAAGAAAGGGAGGGCCCCCGGGAGGCCCTCCGTTTTGTGTTTCGGGGTTTTTTTCTCTTGTTCTTACCCACCTAATTCTGGGGGGGTGGGGGGTGTTTGGTAAGGGTGGTGAATGGGTGGGTGTGAGGGAAAGTTGAGGAATGGGCCCGGGGTGAGGGGAAAAGGTGAGGAAGGGGGGGGGATATGGTGGTGAATGGGGGTGGGGTGATGGGTAATGGGGGGTGAAGGGGGGGGTGATGGGTAATGGGTAGTGAGGGGGGGGGAAGATGGGTAACGCTTTGGGGGGAATGGGTGAGTGAATGGGGGGGGGAAATGGGAAAGCGGAGTGGGGGATTCCCTTCCCTTTTTTGTTTCCCTTTTTTCTTTCCTCGTCAGTTCCTTTTGCTCTTCTCCCCCAATTCTTCCTTACCCTTATTCCCCTTTCCTCTTCATATCCCCTTTCCCTTTCCCTCTCTCCCCCCTTCCATTATCCCCCTCATCACCAAAAGAGATGAAATTTCCCCCTAGCTTTTTCTGCACGAGCGACGTAAGGCCCCCCCTCCCTGGGCGCTGCCGTCCATGAAATTTAAAAAGGCGCCCGGGCCGAGTGAAAAACCCCTCGGGAAGCTCTCTGGGGATACTCGGCTTTTAAACGCGTTTCGCGACGTTCCACCCTGGCCGTCTTCCCCGACTAGGGGGACTACCTCTATAAAGAGGGGAAAGTCATTCATAGGGCCCTATGTTAACGCTATGGGGGGCCATCTTGGTGCCAAGGCCTCCTCGTTCACCCCCAAAACCCGGGGAATTTCAAGGGATTACCCCGCAGTATATATGTTTTACAGTATAAAAGGGTAGCTGTTTCTCGGAAATGTTTTTTCTTAAGATTACACATAAAAAATGTAAAACACATTAAATAAAAGGGCATTATGAGATCTGAAGAAATAGAGACTTACATTCATTAAAACTCGTGTCATGTTAAAATTTGGGGGGGGACAGCTTATAAGATGGCAGTATCAATAAAGCAGAATTTAATTGCTTTCCATTGACTATTTCTTTTTTGATAAACAATAATACCCTGCAACTTAAGGTTAACAAATATTGCTCTCCCCCGCTCTCTCTCTCCGACCGCTTCTCTCTCCTCTCTCTCTCTCTTTCCCCTCTCTCTCTCTCTCTCTCTCTCTCCTCTCTCTTCCCCCCTCTTCTCTCCGTGAAAGAGAGAGAGAGAGTATAAGTGAAAATGAGTGAGTGAGAGTTGAGAGAGTAACCAAAAAAAACCCTTTTTAATTATTTCCTTTTCTTCTCCTCTCTCTCTCCCTCTCTCCTCCTCTCTCTCTCTCTCTCTCTCTCTCCTCTCTTCTCCCCTCTCTTTTCCCCTTCTCTCTCTCTCTCTCTCTCTCTTTTTAAAATTTTATATAGAAAATATATATATATATATTATAAATTTTATATATATAAATTATATATATATTATATATAATATATTTATTATAATATATATATATAAAATATTATATATTAAATAATATATATAAATAAATAAAAAAATTATATATTATATATAATATATTAAATTTTATATATATATATATATAATATAAAATTTTATATATATATATATATATATATAATAAAAATATATATATATTAGATTATATATATATATATATATATATATATATATAGCTATAATATATATATATATAATATATATATATTTTTTTTTTATATATATATATGAGAGAGAGAGAGGAGACGAGAGAGAGAGAGAGAGAGAAGATAAGAGATGGAGAGGAGAGAGGAGAGGGACCGAGGAGAGAGGGAGAGAGAGAGAGAGATGAGAGAGAGGAGAGAGACGAGATGAGAGAGACTGAGAGAGAGAGAGAAGAGAGAGAGAGAAGAGAATTATAAAGTTTTTTTGGTTACTCTCTCATAATCTCTCACTCATCTCTCTTTCACTTATCTCTCTCTCTCTCTCTCCTCTCTCTCTCTCCTCTCTCTTCTCGCTCTCTTTCTCTCTCTCTCTCTTTCACGCGAGAGACGAGAGGGAGAGAAGAGGGGAAGATGAGAGAGAGAGACCGAGAGGAGAGAGGAGAGTAGAGATGAGAGACGAGAGAGAGAGAGAGAGAGATAGAGAGAAGGAGGAGAGAGAGAGACGGAGAGAGAAGAGAGAGATACGAGAGAGAGAGACGAGAGAGAAGAGGGAGAGAGAGAGAGCGGTCGGAGAGATAGAGGAGAGCGGGAGAGAGCAATTTATTTAGTTAACCTTAATGTTTGCATGGTATTATTGTATTTATCAGAAAACGAAATATTGTCAATGGAAGCCTAATTAAAGTCTGCTTGTATTGCAGATATCCTGTTACATGATATCTGCCATCTATAAGCTGTCCACAAAGTTATACATGGACGACGAGTTTTAAGTGAATGTTAAGTTCATAATATTTCTTCAGAGTCTCATAATGACCTTTATTTATTGTGTTTTACTATGTTTATGTGATATCTTATAGAACAAACATTCGAAGGTAACAGTCTATCCTTTTATACATGTATAACATGATATTACTGCGAGGTAATGACCTTGAGAACCGTCACCGGGCCTTGGGTGAAGAGGAGGCCTTGGCCACCAATTATGCGCCCAAAAATAGGTTTGTCGTTACTCTATATAAATTACAGGTTTACTTAGTCCAGGACCGGTGAGACTGGACTGATGTGTCGCAAAAATGGCATCGAGGACTGGCCCCGTTCCCATTCGTCGTTCCTATTAGGCTGGGTGGGATCGAAGTATGAGTGGGCGGTCCTCCGGGCAGAAAATCCAAGCATTTTGAAAAAGGCATTTTTAAAAATTTCTAAAAATTTTTACTCAATGGGAAGTCAAGTAGCAGGGATGGACTTGTGAACAAAAGAATGATGGAAATTTTATTTAATTTTACCGGTTAATACACTATCTATAGGTCACAACTACACTAGTGTCGCAGGGGGGAATATACAGGGTAACACGAGTTTACTGCAAATATGATACAGATGAAAGAAAATGACTTCTAAGCACAAAATATTCGATAACCATATGCTTTTTGAAACCTTCCTTTAGACGTGAGATGAAGTTAGAAAAATTCGCGCAGACCAGTAATTTTACCATGGCAGGCGTTTGACCGCTCCCCCGGGACAGTTTGAATCATTTAATCATAATGTTTACTGTAATGGAGCATTTACATTATCTTAGAACAACACAATTGGTATTAATGGACATGGTTATTACTAAATAAGCAGTACATGAGAACAGCAGGGCGTAATAAACAATACTGACAAAGGCTAAGTGGCCAATTCCGGCGGGGGCGGGGGAGGAAGGAGTGACTAGGCTTGCGAAAGGCCTCACGCCGATCAGCTGAGTCACGTGTTCCATCCCTACCCTCCTGACACGATTCGTGTAGCCTTTAACAGTATTGTTTATTACAGCCCTGCTGTTTTCATTCACTGCTTATTTAGTAATAACATGTCCATTTAACAGGGTGGGGTGGGGTCACAAACGAACCAGTAGATCACCGTACGAAGTGCTACAACGCGAAAATTAATTCAAATTTCGCCGCCACCATGCACCACGGACTGCAGCGCCACCCTCAGGAAACACATGCGAGCAAACAGGGTAGGACTTCAGGAACTAAGAGGTTAGGGGGGTGGGGGTCCACACCGAACTGGGGGGATCACAGTCAAAAAAATTTTTAAAAACCTTAACTGACCCTTATTATCTGAGTTAAAGTATTCATGAGGGTACCATAGGTGGGCCATATTGTGAAGTTTGGTTTTGGGCACAGTTGTGCACTCTTCAGGTAAAAAATGGATTTTTTATGATATTTTCCACTAATAGTACGGTGTCCCCCCACACCACCTACCAATGTGTTGTTATAGATAATGTAATTGCCCCCAGCTACCATCTACCGGCGGGCCTACGTAGGCTGTAGCAGCCGGCGAACGGCGGCCGCCGGCGGCAAATTACCTCCGTCAAAACCCTCCGAAAGGGCCAGCTGGTGTATTTTCGGGACGGGAAAAGTCACTATGTTGAATGAAAAATTAATGTACAGAATTTGTAAGAATTAATATTTTCATGTGTACCCATTTTTAAACAACAGTTATTGATTATTTTGGATGTAGTATTCCATCCAGTAGTGACAAGCAGGCGGCAACTTGACGTCAATCCTCCTCCGGAGGCCCGCATGGTAACCTACTTTATTAGTGAGAAATATTCATTTAATATTATATAATATTAACTCAGTAATATACATCGTATCTCAAGATCGGTACCATCACTATATTAGGCTTGTTCAAGCTCATTAAAAATTGTTTATAAAAGTTTCTAATGATAGTTTATTAGAAATTATCATATATCAGTTTATTTCAAATATTTCCAGCTAATCAGGAACACCCAGAGGTACATAGAAATAAAGATGAGATACGTAGCCTAATAAGGAAGGAGAGTTTACATGTGTAAAAAGGTATCAGTGAGTCTATGTGTGTAGCGAGGATCATATAAAAATAAACATTTGATTAATCGCGGCAACACAGATTATTACGCGATAACACAAAGGTCATATTTTCCCTTATTTCAATAACTCCCTCCAAAATATATCAAACACAATATCAACAACAAACAACAAATCTTCAACGGTACACTTAAATAAGGAATGAGTAGAGATGGAGAATTAAACATGGAAATATCATGATTTAGAATAGAATATTATTTGAACTCATTTCCCCAGCTACCACATGCACTAAAACTGCCAGACGTACGATAACCATGACTAAAGGGTTAAAAACCCACAAAAGGGACTAAATTGTCCCACCCTTAACCAGTCGATAACATAATGACAACTTAGTTAGAACATGTTTTCGCTCCTCATTATATCGAAATACTGAATAATATAAATAAATTGCAGTACGACACGTTTTTTTTAGGAATCCTCGGCAGCCGTTGTCAGTGAGTGAAAAAATCAGTTAGTGAGAAAAACGCACAAGTGGCGTGGACGTTTGAGCGGTCGCCGAAACCTATATCCTTCTTACATGGCTGTTCAGTGTTCCACGTACACCAGCATGTAAACCCAATATGAAAATGTTTTGTACCTATGAAATAAACAAGTCGTAGCAATTTTGATCTCCGTTTCATCGTATACAGGATAACGACAGGGATAATTTATGGTAATACTTTCTAAGTATATTGCAAAATATCGTAATGTTTTATTAAGTGTTGAACTAATTAGTCTAATTGTCTATTAATCGGCTAATTTGTTGTCTGCAACACCCCTTAAAACATTCCTATATCTGCAATATACTTAGAAAGTATAAACCATAAATATTCTTCAATTCAATAATTAACAGCGGCAAATGGTCATAATTGCCCTACGGCGGGGCGCTGGGAGCGGCAGCGGTGAGCATCTGAGCAAATCCCCAGCGGCCCTACGTCGTACACTTCCGTTCGGGCGCCGTATATGACATACGGAGGGCCTCCGGAGGACCTCCGTCTTTGTGTTGATGGGTCCATTACTAGTAAACATATGATTAATCATTTCAAATGTCACCGAGCGGTAACCGCCTGCCATGGTAAAATACTGGCCGCGCTAATTAATTTAAAAATTTTTTCTAACTTTAAATCTCCACGTCAAATGAAGCTTCAAAAAAGCACTTGGTTAAGAATATTTTGGGCTTAGAATTACATTTCTTTCATCTGTACCCAACTATTTGCAGGAAATCGTGTTACACTCTGTATTACGAGTTCTTAGCCTCACTACAGATCACATCAACGTGCCACAGTACGTAGCTTTACATTATCTACATAAACTATAGCTACATGTCTTCAGTGACACAACAAGTCTTGTAGTGATGCTAAAATTCGTAATATTATGCGACTGGTGACATTAGTGCAGTGGCGACTATAGTGTTGTTGATGGTACATTCATTTCCCAAGATGTTGTTCAGCAAATTGCGAATATTGTAATTTTTTCGTGAAATTACTTTAGTCTTATGGTCGGCCATCATGGGTTTCATGTTTATCAGCAGCACGAAAAAGCTCTGGTCATCTTCCCCGCTGACTGTAGTGCGCATGCGCCAGTTCTCCCCACACTAGTCCAACGTGGTCCTGCTCGCTGGCCTGGCCCAGTCTCGCCGTTCCAGCCCGGTCCAATGCGCCTCGCAAAAAAACAGTGGCCCCCCGGGACTAGTCCAGCCCCAGACGGGCCAGAGCGGTGCGAAAACGCCTATTAGTCTAGCAAAGTAGTCCCGGGGAAAAAAATCTGAGGGGGAATTTAAATTTTTGGGGCATTATATTTCATGGCGGCCTTTTGTAGCTGGCTGGCCAAGCACGCTGGAACCTTTTCAGAGTAAAACAATAAGCAAAATATACAGTTCGTGTTTAGTTAAGGTAATTAGAAGGCGCCCTTTTTCAGAACAACCCTTTTTTACAGATATCTCAAAATTTTAAGCTCAATTATTTTCAATATGGAAAAAGGCTCTGCATGCCCCGTCCAAACGCCAGTTTTAGTTTGGTGGGACTATAGGAGACTAAGGAGAGGCGGTGGGTGGGGAGGGGTGGAGGCCCCAAAAAAAAGTCCCCACTGGGCCCCAAGGTGGCGGTGATTTGAACCCCGGCGCCGGGATTTCTTTAGTTTAAAAAACATTCTTGTTAGATACGAATATGGAAGGTCCAATAGTGTAAATAGAGCGATTCTTTAGATTGAACTCATTAGATGTGAGATTTACGTAGTAAGGGGGAAACACCCCCACTTCAACAATTTGCTCCTCCACCTTCCCTTCAATCCCATCTTTTATAGTTACTACCCCCCTACTCTTCCCCCCCATGCCCTTCTTCCTTCCCACTTGAGACATGTTTCCCTGCCCACCCGTTTTTCATCGACTGCCTGCACCCTCCCTTCCCGTACTCTTCGCATCCCGTTCGACCATCTTGAAGTTAAAACCAAAGCTTCAAGTCATCCAATTTTAGTTCTCATCAGGAGTTTCCCAACCCTTTTGAAGCGAAACTGTTTCTCTTTTCCCCACCCTGCTGGCATTCTCGCAACTTTGTGTGGTTTCCCCAATCCTTCTCACCTGCCCCCCGAGTGCCTGGTGTCGCTTTTGTCAATGGAGATGTGCAGCGGCTTGAGTGCCGGGGATCTTTTTTTGTAATGTTCTGTGTTTGGGTTTTGTATTTTTTTTTGAAGTGGAAAAGGATCTAAATAAAATTCCTTCCATTCTTTTTGTTTTAACCCTCCCCTTTTTTACGGATCGCGACACCTGCTTAGTCATTCCTGGATCCGGGAGGGCAGTTTACAGCAGCTGCCCCATTTTCTCAAAAGTATAAAGGCCGGATATTTAAATAATTTGCACATAATTTGGGGGGGAAAAAAAGGTTTAAGCTGCAAAAATTGAAAACTCTAAACGGCCTCGATTGGATGACAAACCACGTCCCTAAGCGGCGGCAATGTTTCTTTTCCCACAGTCTGTGGCAGTACGTTCAGCTTTTTATTCCATGAAAAGTCTGGAAAAAAATAAAAAACACATATAGAAAAAAATAAGAAAAAAATCTCAGTTATAACCTTTCCTGAAAGGTTTTTTAAGACTGATGTTTTGTTTTAATGTGTAAAGCATAGATTAAAGAAAAAAACCCCCGAGAAAACTTCTTATGAGTACCAACCCCTATAAAAAAATGAGAAAAAAAGTAGTGGCATGCTGTTCGTCGGGAGTTGGCTGTACTGAAACTCGCCTATACTGCTGTGAAGAACATTTTGATTTGAGCACTAAGCTCATACTCTAAGACTTACATGTTTCAAAATGCTCTCAAAGTTTAAAATGTTTAATTTCTTTTTACAGGCTGAAATCATGTCACAAGTTAGTGGTTTGCCTTAATATTGCTGTTCATGTATATCTAACTAACTAACTATATATATATATATATATATATATATATATATATATATATATAATATATATATATATATATATATATATATATATATATATATATATATTATATATATATATATTATATATATATTATATTATATATAATATATAGAAGGCCCCCTTGGACTTAAAAAAAAAATTATGGTACAGTGTAGGTTGTGATGTGATAGAGCAATTGTTTGGTGCTAAAGGTAAAAATCCATGTTAAACCTAATTACAGCCTAACTTACACAGCATGACCTTCTTTAATGTGGTAGACAAGAACCTGGTAGGTGAGCGTAAGTTCCCGATTTCAAGTCCCACCAAGGAGAAACTGTCAAATCCATCGTCGAGTGGCTTAAGAAACCCGTATGTAGCTATACCTGTTCTTTCGATTGCGAGTGCGACGTTGGAAACACGAGGTGGCAGCATGAGCCTGACCGAGGATCCGAACATCGCAGAATACGGGATCTTCACCTAAGACCACAGGTGTCACTATAAAAATTCAGCCTGCGCCACCAACGGGTGAGAGCGACCGACATTCACGACTCTCCAGAATGTGCAAGGCCAACCACCTGAGCCCTCAAAAGAAGAAGAAAAAAATGTATGCACAGCCTAGCTTACATAGCCTGTATGTACAGTAGATGCCAAGAAAGGCCTTACTACTGACAATATCTATCCATGACAGTGGGGAGGGGATGGCTGAGTGGTAAGCATCTGGAAGTGGTGAGCTCAACATTGCGAGTTCGATTCGTGCCTGGGGCAACTCTATAGGCAATTGTTAACATGGTGGCCGTTTGGTTATACTCTAGAAGTGGTGAGGTCAAGGTCAAGAGTTCAAGTCTCGCCAGGAGGAACTCTTTATTCCATCATCAAGTGGTCGAATACACTCACTTGCTGCCTATCAACCTCACCTTCGACTGTGAGTGCGGTGAAGGGCATCAGAGGGCAGTGTGAGCCTCAAATCATCACAGGTGTCACTAAAAAATTCCAGCCTTCGCCACCACAAGCGAGGGCCAACCATTACAGCCTTCTCGTAAGAACATGCAGGGTAGGGATGTGCACCGGTATCCGGTATACCGAAATACCGGTATTTTAGCACCGGTATTACCGGTATTTTTATTTTTCGGTATACCGGTATCGGTACTAGTATTGCATTGGTATACCGGTATCGGTATATTATTTGGTCGGTATTGGATTTCGGTATTATGGTTTTTTTTTTCTTTTTTTTCTCGAAACAGACTCCTGACTAGTACCAAGACCAAGAACTGACTAGTGACTACTCCGACTGCCGAGACACGTATGGTAGCGTAACGCTCATTGGCTCTGAGCCTCAGAATCTGAGGCGCGTGTTATCATTTGCCGATTGCAGCTCAGCTGACAATGCCGCTCTGTGAAACCTCCCTCCCTCTATCCCTGAGGGCAGACCATCACAGAAAACGGATCATTACATATTACACAGGTGTCACTATACAAATCTAACCTAGATCAAATTTTCATTATTGTTATTATATATAGGTGCTTTGCACGTGACGTCACAGCCCTTCTTGTGGCTGTGACAGGCGCGGGAGATGCGAGCTGGAGGACCAACAAACTCCACTTGCCGCCCGTGTTTGATGTTTGATGTTTGAAGAATTTCGTCAGTTATCGACGCAGCTGAGATGGATCTCCACTGTAACCAGACAGCTCTCTCTCAGACTACCCCTAGAGAGCTGTCCGCTAGTGCTTATAGTGTTGGCCGAAGCCAGCACCCCGGGAGGCGGGTTACAAACCCCCGGCTAACACCCGGTACCCATTCACTGCTCGGTGGACAGGGGCTCGGGTTTTAAGGAAACAGCCCAACTGTTTCCGCTCCGCCCGGGGATCGAACCCGGGACTTCTCGGTTGTGAACCGAGCGTGCTAGCCCTTACACCACGGAGTACCCATAATTTGCCAGCTTATGGTAATTTTCCCCTACCAAATATATGTTTATCAGTATAAAAGGTAGCTATACTATCTTCGGAAATGTTTGTTCTATAATATTATCAAATAAAAAACCGTAAAACACACTAAAGAAAGGCCATTATGAGACACTCAAGAAATATGCAATAACTTAATATTCAGTTAAACTCTTCGCCATTTAATATTTTGCGAGAAAACTTTTTACATGGGGAATATCAATAGAAGCGGAATTGTATTAGCTTTCCATTGATATATTTCCTTTTCTGATAAATTAATTAGCAGCATGTATAAATTAGCGTCAACTAAATAAATGACATCATGAAATCGGGTAATTTTTTCCCGATTGATGAGGATTTATTTGGTTAACGCAAATTTATGAATGCTGCAATTTTCTTTATAAAGAAAAAAAATATATAAAAGGGAAAGCAAAATAAAAATTCTCTTTTTGATTCCCATGTAAAAGTTTTCTCGAAAATATTAAAGGGCAAAGAGTTTAACTGAATCCTATTTTTGGATCTCATAAGGCCTTTTTTAGGGGTTTTTTAGGTTTTTATTTGAAATAAATAGAACAAACTTTTCCCGAAATGACAGTATACCTTTTATACTGATAAAAAATTTTTAGAAAGGGGAAAATCCCGTAACTGGCAAACAAGGTCGGAAGTGGAGTTTTGGTCCTCCAGCTCGCCCCGGGGGGGGCATTTAGCTTTTTACGGCGGCATTGGTTGAACGCTAGTCTGACGTAGTGAAAGGCAGTATATTATTATTTTATTATTATTATTAGTAGTAGTGTAGTTTAGCTACATTTTTTGGGTTAATAATGGCATCATCTTTTTCATTTTTGTTATTATTTTTATATCCAAATTTTATTATTTTTATTTTTAATTATTTTTTAAAGATAGTGTATGTGTGTTGATGTGGTCTGTGTGTGTTTGTGTGTGTGTGTGTTGTGTGTGTGGGTAGTGTGTGTTCACACGAGGCCACCGAGATGAGAAGGCCCTGATACATCACCCGTGACTCCACAATCGAGTGCCCACCTCTCCGCCCCCCGTAAAAGTTTACCTACCAAATATGTTTACCCGTATAAAAGTATACTTTTATCTTGAAGGGGGTTTTTTCTATAATTTTATCAAAAAAAAAAAAATCCCCAGGAAACCTCCTGGGGAAGGCCTGCCAAAGGACCCTCTTTTGGGCTCGATGCCTAGGGGAAACGGCGGGAAGAAGTACACCCCCAGGTCCTGGTGCCTTAAAGTAGTGTCCAGACCCATTTTTTTTGGGCCTAATTATGTTGATGTAATTCAAAACCTAATCCACCAAAAAAAATTTGTTTCCCAGGCCTTTTTTCCGAAAAAACCGACTTTTGAAAAAAGCGCCGAAAAAAAAAAAAATTTCCCCAAAAGGCTACGACGTTATTTATGACGTCAAACAGGGACGCCCCCGGGCACTCGTCTAACCTGTCGGCAAAGTTTGATGACCGATTGTACTTCGGGGGAGAGGAATCTTCGCTGTGACCGACACTCTCCCCAACACCGCCTGCACACAGCCTCGCACCAACCCCTTCCTGCACCACAAACACAAACACAACACACACCTGTTGGAGGGCGGGTTGTGCAGGGTGTGTGTGGGGAAATAGGGTGTGTGTAAGAAAGGGTGTCGGTGTGCAGCGGGTGCAGGCGTGTGTGGGGGGAAGGGGGTCGGTGTGCAGGGGTGGTGGGGGGAAAGGGGCGGGGTTTTTGGGAAGGGGGTGTGTGTGGGAAGGGGCGTGGTTTCACGTTGTGTGCGGCGCGGTGGGAAGGGTTCGGTGTGCAGGGTGTGTGGGGGGAAAGGGAAGCTGTCTGAGGGTGTTGTGGGAAGGAGGCGTGTGTGGGCGGTGTGGGAAGGAGGGGTATGCAAGCTGTGTGTGGGAAGGAGGCGTGTGTGCAGGGGTAACTTTGGAAGAAGTCCCACCCCATCTTTTTTTCTTCCCCCCCATAGCCAACAAGCCCGGGGAATGGCGGGAAAACGGGGTTTTTTGGGGGGGGGAAGCAAATATAATGATTTTTGGTCCCCCAAAAAAAAATCAAAGTCCTTATGTAAAAATCCTAACCTAACCCTTAACCACAAGATTACCTAACCTAAAATAAAAAACCTAACCTTAACCACAAAGTATACCCCAAACCCAACCTTTAAACCCCAAAGTATACCCAAACCTAACCTAACCTTAACCCACAAAATAACCTAACCCCAAAACCCAACCTAACCCCAAAGATACCCCTAAACCCAACCTTTAAACCCCAAAAATATTTTTTTTTTAAACCCAACCCACCTTAACCCCAAAAATAAACCTAAAACCCAACCTTAAACAAAAATACCTAACCCAAAATAGCCTAACCTTAAACCACAAAAATATCCCCAACCTAACCTTAACCCCAAAGTATCCCCTAACCCAACCTAACCTAACCTTAACCACAAAATATACCTAAACCCAAACCTAACCTTTAAACCCCAAAGTATACCAAATAACCCCTTTTCCAAAAGTATACCTAACCTAAACCCAACTTAACCTTAACCCAAAGTATACCTAACCTAACCAACCCTTTAACCCCAAAAATATACCTAGCCCAACCTAAACCCTTTAACCCCAAAGTATACCTAACCACCAACCTAACCTTTAAACCCCAAAGTATACCTAAACCCAACCAACCTTTAACCACAAAGTAACCTAACCTACCCAACCTTTAAACCCCAAAATATACCTAACTAACCTTTAAACCCCAAAATATACCTAACCTAACCTAAACCCTTAAACCAACCCCAAAGTATACCCAACCCCAAAACCCAACCTAACCACAAGTTACCCAACCTAACCTAACTGGGCTTATAATTTTTGAGGACCTCATATTCAAAAGCGGTCGTGGGTTAACCAAGCTGAGCGCACGCTGGAAACCTTTAAGATGTGAAGTATAATAAGCATACATACAGTGCGGGAGTTTTATTTCAGGCAAAGCCGGAGGATGAGTTCCAAAGTATTTTCCAGGCGTGTGTGTGGGAAGGGGGTTGGTGTGCAGGCGGGTGTGTAGGAAGGAAGCGTTTTTTGGAGGGTGTGGGGGAAGGGGGCGTTGTGGGAAGGGTGCGGTGTGCGGGTGAGTGGGGAAGGGTGCGTGTGAAGGGTGGTGTGGGACGGAGGCGTGAGGTTTGGGGAAAGGGGGGTCGGGGTGCAGGCGGTGTTGGGAAAGGGGGTCGGTTTTGGGAGGCGTGTGGTGGGGAAAGGGAAACATGCTGCACCCTAAAAATGCATGCTGGGCATATACCCAAAAAAAACATCCGAAAACCCCAAAAAATCTTCAATACTATTTATTTTTTCTGTGCTTAGTGCCTCTGATCAGCGCGGGGGAAAATGACCCCCCTATGGACGCCGGAGCCTGAGCCCGAGGTCTGCAAAACTGATGCGTTTTTTAGAACTGGGGAATTTTGGGTTTTGATTGGGATTAAAAAAAACGGTGCGGATCAAAAAATGACGACGTATTGTTGATATACTCGTCAATGGCTATGATTTGATTGCATTAAATCAGGAATGATGAAATGGTCTGGACGACTACTTTAAGGTTCTCCGGGGAGGTCATGAAACGCAGCTATGATGTGAGGGCAAGCCAAGGGACTTAAAGGGAAGGAGACCAGGTTGGCTGTACAACCCGCGGAGGAAGAAGGGCCAGTCACCGAAACTGCAGAGTCCCTGGGAAGGCCCTTATGAGGTGGTGGGACGCCTCTCAGACGTGACCTATCGTATAAGAAAAGGAAGGAGAACCAAGGCTAAGATTGTGCACGTCAATCGGCTGTGGGGGGTACCACGGGAAAGGAAGCTACACCTGGAGTAGCCACGACTGCCTAGAAGTCGGCGATGATGGTCATGGACGGCCTGGAGCAGGACGAGCCAGCGGAGGACCCCGACCGGGGACGGAGATTACCGGGAAATCATAACGGGCCCCGAGAAAGGTCGACCTCCCGTTTTGGGATGACCCAAGGGCACTTGACGTGGACGGTGACGAGCTTCATGCGGAGGTTTGATGTTCAGAGACCAAAAAGACCCGGATGACCTGCAGCAGCTCAGGCGACAGAGAAAGGCGCAGACGTCCTATCAAGTTCCCGGATTATTTTGTGTTTGATTAATTTTGTTTTATGTATTATGTAGTGTATGTGTCGGGACGACACATTTTGAGGGGGGGGATAGTGTTACACAGGCAGGCTGCTCATGTGTTTTTCTCGTGTGTTCGGGGCCGGTCCAGTGTGTGACAGAACGTCATGGGGGCGGGGATGAGTCACCCGGGGACTGGCGGGTTTGGCGATTGGGGTGCCGTGGGCGGTGGGCGGAGCCTCCCTCCCGCTCGCGTGAGGTGACGCAATCTGCCTGGAAAGTTAAACTTCCTTACTCTCTCGACTATGTTTTCATCCTTATGTGTTTGTGTGTCTAGATTGTACGAGAAATAGAATTGTTAAGAACTTTCTAGGAATAAGAGAGCATTGTATTGTTACGCAGGGCACTCACCTTTCTTATCACACCGAAGGGCGCCTCTCGTAAACATTTAACTCCTGACGAAGGTTCGGCAGAAAAACCTGAAGCGAGTAACTTTCTCACCGCTGATGGCACCTGTATCATTCACCTGGAGGAAGAGGACACTGACACACTGTAATACACTGTCTAATTTAATGGCGGAGGTCACAATACACAGGACTGAAGGTGGAGAGAGAGACTCACATGTTACGCTGTCTAAGAATGTTTGTCTAACACACACTGGAGGCTATACGTGAGAATGGCTCACTACACACGGGTACAGACTTAATGCGAGACGCTGACGTATACGAGACACTGACATTCTCCTCAAGACGCGGCAGATACAACAAGGGCGGCGCGTGGTGTAAATAAATCCCTTCTCCTCGGTTACTGTCGGCTGCCGCGCTCCCAAGACCGCCTTGCTCGTGCCTCTCCCGCTGTGCTCCTTCGTCCCTCGTCTCCCAGCACCTTGGTCCCCCCCGGGGCCGACACCGCAGACCCCTCTAGCCTTAAACCATCCCTCTAACCTTTAACCTGCAAACACATTTAACAGTTCACACAAACCGACTTTACCTAACACACTGCAGCTGATAACTCCTAAGTGAGGCTCGTGTAGCCCCACGGCCCCACACGGCCGCTCACTCGTACACACAGACAGACGGACATGCTTACGTACCCACACAACAACAAATACACCACGACAGACGGACATTGCTCACGTCCACACACCACAGACATACAACACTTCTCTGCGTGTGTAACATTATCCTCCCTCTCCCCAGAACAGCGTCCGGGTGTTTCCTTTATCCTAATTCCCTTTATCCTAAAAAGTACATAAAAAAAAAAAGGAAACCATAGTTGAAACCACAAATTAACACAATAAAAAATCCTCAATGAAGGGCACCTCGCCTCATCATTAAACACCACACACACACACAAAAAATTTAAAATCAATTTACTCCGAATTAATATAATCCTTCCATCCATTCGGGCCGATGACGATTCCTAGCGGGCCGAATACCAAAAGGTGTCAACCCACCGTCTGCGGCCACATCACTGATATGCTGGCGGCCGTATCAACCCGCCGGCCTCCCCGCTTCTTCCCCTCCTCTTCTTCCCCGTACAGGCCGGCCACCGCTGAGGTCGCTCCTCACCTCACCGGCTTCACTGGTGCCCTCCGCGTCTTCTTGGGGCTCCTCGTCCTGCCACGAATACACTCCCTCGCCGTGATAAGCCCACAAACGGTCAACGTGTATTAAGGCCGGTTCCCATCAGCCCGCTTGTACGGCCGTCTTACAACAACACCGCTCAACAATGACGTCACCATCATCACCGCTTGAGTGGTATTTGTGGTAACTGGGCACAGTTGGCAACTCCGCTCGAGCGGACACCGCCGAGCGGGAGAGATGACTTGAATTTAACTTTGTACGGCGGCCGTACAGCGGTACGGCGGTGCGGTAGACTTTGTTGTGACGTCATTGTGACGTCTTTGTTGTTGTACGGCGGCCGTACAAGCGGGAAGGTGGGAACCGGGCTTTACTCGCGGACGGCGGTGTACACCCTGGCGAATGCGGTACGTGACATCAGAGAGGACCTCGAGGACGTCATACGGGCCCTCCCAGGGGCTCTGTAACTTCGGTGAGAGACCCTTCTTTCTGCGAGGGTTATGTAGCCACACCTTGTCCCCCGCTTGGTAAGTTGCCTCTCGGGTGTGCGAGTCGTAACGCGCCTTCATGGTGTGTCCAGTCACACGCAAGTGCTGGCGCGCCTGGGCATGCACGTTAACCATTCTCTCCTGCAGGGCTTGGGCGAAGCTTGTAGCCAGGGATGTCGAGGCATCCTACAGAGGGCGCCCTGTGGCCAAGTTCACGGGAAGCCTCAGTTCTCGGCCTAACATCAGTCTCGCAGGGGTGTGAGCGGTAGCCTCGTGCTCAGGGGCCAGATCCAGCAAAAAAGTGTAAGTCAAGCGGTGTAAGTATGGTGTAAATGCTACTCCGGCGCAACCCTCGCCCCCCTCTTGCGCCAAGGCTGTTTGAATAATCCGCCGAGATGGACTTGCGCCGGGCGCAAGGAGGAGTATCTCGGAGTATCTCCACAGAGACAGCCGATTGGCTGGCGAATACATTGACGTCATCCTCGCTAATAGCGAATCACAGCAGTGTTTATATTATCTATTCAGATCTATCAGCCAATCACAAGGCTGTCACGTGATAAATAAGTTTACAAACATTAATCAAGCTGATACTCAGCTGGCATCTGGGTTGACACAAAAAAATCGATGTATCATGTTTAAAGCGATAAGGAAGGGTTTGATGATGATAAATTGAAAGAATTTCGTCAGTTATTGACGCAGCTGAGATGGATCTCTGCTGTAACCAGACAGCTCTCTCGCAGACTACCCCGAGCAGAGAGCTGTCTCCCAGCAAACACAAAGACGGAGGGCCTCCGGAGGCCCTCTGTATGTCATACCGGCGGCCCGACGGAAGTGTACGACGTAGGGCCGCGGGGGGTTTTGCTCAGAGGCTCACCGGCGGCCGCTCCCAGCGGCCGCCGTAGGGCATAGGGACCATTTGCCGCTGTTATATTAACTGATTGGGGAATATTTATGGTTATATTTTCAAGTATTGAAGATATAGTAATGTTTTAAGGGGTGTTGCACAACCCATTAGCCGTTTAATAGACTAATGGCTGTTCAACACTTATAAAAACATTACGATATCTGCAATATACTTAGAAAGTATAACCATAAATATTCCTATGTCGTTATCCAGTAATGCGATGAAAAGGAGATCATAAATTTCTACGGACATTTTTTATTTCATAAGTACAAAAAATTTTCGTTATTGGGTTTACATGCTGGTGTACGTGGAACACTGTACAGGGCCCTGTAGAAGGATATTGATTGCGGCGAAAAACATAACAACATCCACGCTCTTGTGCTTTTCCAAATTAACTGATTCACGGAGTCACTGACACAACGCTGCCGAGAAATTCCTAAAAAAAAAAGTGTCGTACTGCAATCATTTATATTATTCAGGTCTATTTCGACATAATGAAGGAGCGAAAAAAAAACAGTTATAACTAAGTTCTCATTTTGTTATCGACTGGTTAAGGGTGATAATTTAGGCCTTTTGTGGGTTTTAACCCTTTGTAATGGCTATCGTACGTCTGGCAGTTTAGTGCATTGATAGCAGTTGAAATTTAAATAATATTTTGTTCTAAATCATGATATTAATCATATTATCCATGTTAATTCTCCATCATCTACATATTCCTTATTAGGTGTAACCGTTGAGTATTGATATGTGTTGATAATATGTTGGAAATGATTGAAATAAGGGAAAATATGACCTTGTGTTATCCCGTAATCTTTGCTCGGATAATCAAATGTTATTTTTATATGTATATACATATTAGTCTACACACATAGACTAACTGATAACTTTTTCCATGTAAACTCCTTCCTATCCTACGTATCTCATCTTTATTTCTATGTATCTCTCGGTGTTCCTGATTAAGCTGGAAATATTTGAAATAAACTGATATATGATCATTTCTATAAATTATTATAAAAACTTTTATAACAATTTTTAATAGCTTGAACAGGCCTAATAATAGTGATGGTACCGATATTGAGATACTATGTATATTACTGTGTTAATATATATAATATGAAATGAATATTTCCCCCTTATACAAATACCTACTAGCTGGCCTCCGGAGGATTGACGTCAAGTTGCCGCTGCTTATCACTACTGATGTAATACTACAGCAAGATAATCATATAACTTGTTTCAAAATGTTTACACATAGAAATATTCAATTCTTGAAATTCTGTACATTAATTTTCAACATAGTAAATTATCCCGTCTGAAAATACACCAGCGGGCCTTCGGAGAGCTGACGGAGGTAAATTTGCCGCCGGCGGCCGCCGTTCGCCGCTCTACAGCCTACGTAGGCCCGCCGGTGATGGTTAGCTGGGTAGTTGGGGGTGTGTGTGTGTGTGGGTGTGTGTGTGTCTAGACACCTCGGTGACTGCCTGTGTGTGTGTTTACAGTATTTAAGAAAGGGGACCCGACTTAACCCACGTAATTATCGAGGCATTAGTGTGACTAATTGTAATTCAATAACCAAACTATATGACAATGGTTTTGTTGTGAACGCCTCTACCACTGGTTTACACCTTATGGGAGCAGCTGGTGCGCAGAGACAGGAGAGGGTGTCGGAGCATGTGGTTGCCTTGCGACTCTTGACAGATGTAGCACGGAGAAAGAAAATTAGACTTTTTGTAGCCTTCATAGATTTCTCCAAGGCATATGATCTTGTTCCTCGTCACAAGTTGTTTGAGGTGTTGAAGCAAGCAGGTTGCGGCAGGGTGATGCTGGCGGCGTGATGGCAATGTACCGCGTCACGAAGAGCATCATAGACTCCTCGGTTGTCACGGCTACGCAAGGTGTAAGGCAGGGACTGTCTACCTCTTGTTTCTTGAGGCGAATTTTGGTGAAGAAGCCGTAAGAAGCCGGCTTCTTGCAGCTTGCGTTTTCTGTTATGGCGAGGCACTTTTAAGAAGCCGGCTTCTTAGGGATTGACCCAGCTGGTCAAGCCGTAAGAAGCCATAAGAAGCGAGAGCCAGGGCTCGCTTACCACGGCTTCTTACGGCTTCTTGCCGTGACGTCAGAGATAACAACAAATATGGCGGGGAGGGCAGAGATTCTGAGACAGTGAGTATCGTCGTAGAAATACTGTAATTACAGATAACAGGACACAAGTAAACACATAGATGTACATTCAGAAGCATGCACTTACCTTAAGACCACGAACAAGAATATACAAGGTTAATGACACGACAGGACAACTTTAAAACTGGTGAAAGAATGATCATGTCTTATCAGGCTGACGATAGGGCCTAGCTGCGACGTAGTAGTTTTTGCTAAAATTCGCTGATAATATGGCACAAATTAGCCTGATTTGTACATTTAGTAGCACGGGCTTAACTTTCGGACCACACTAATAGAGCTAAAATGGAATGACAAGGTGATAGGAGAACGTGGTCTGGTGAAATAACTTTCTGTAGTCTTTTAACCATAACACCAGACGTTGTTTTTCTAATTTTACTAATTATGCTATCAAAAGCAGACCGGAAACGTTTTCGCTGATTCATTATGCTCCAATTTTGGTTCTTAGAGATCTCTCACACTTGTTGAGGACGTGAAAATGTTGGAATTCTCGCCGACGGAGACGAGAGTACCATAAACCTTCACCATCATCCGAATTCCACCACAAAACATTGCAAGATATCTTAAGTATGCATTACATTACTGTTGACGGACATGAACAATATTAATGTGTAGGTAGAGGTGCTGATAGGTATTGTGGAAATGACTAGCATTGCGTTGAGGGAAAATCTTAAAGTAATCGTCCAGACCCAATTTTTTTTTGCCTAAATATGTTGAATATTTATTCAAAACACCTAATCCACCAAAAATAATTGATTTCCAGGCCTTATTTCCGTAAAAACACGACTTTTGTAAAAAGCGCGCGAAAAAATGTTTCTTCCCTACAACAGGGCCACGCATGTTATTGATGACGTCACGAGAGGAACGCTCCAATGTAAACAACACTCGTCTGCCTCTATGAGACCTGTCGGCAAATGTTATGATGAGCGATTGTACTTCGGTGTCAGACAGTGAATCTGTCGCTGTGATAGATCTAGAGTACGATGCTCAATCTGAGACCGAACTAAATGACGCTGCTCGTGTATATGAGGAAAACGAACATCAGATTGTGATGGGAGCCCAACCCTATATGTTTGAGCCAGAGTACGAGGTGGATGAACAGCTAGGTGTTAGCGGAACCTGCTGAGGTTCAACACTACTACAGACACAAACACTTCTACACACACACACAAACACTACTACACACACACACACACTACTACACACACACACACAAACACTACTACACACGCACAAACACTACTACACACACACAAACACTACTACACACACACAAACACTACTACACACACACACACAAACACTACTACACACACACACAAACACTACTACATACACACAAATTCACTACTACACACACACAAACACTACTACACACACACACACAAACACTACTACACACACACACAAACACTACCACACACACACACACACACACACACACACACACACACAAACACTACTACACACACACACACACACACATTAATATATTTTCCTCTCTGAAAATACACCAGCGGCACTACGGAGGGCCTCGGGAGGCAAAGTTGCCGCTGGTGGCCGCCTTCGCCGCCCCAAATGCCTACTGGCCCCCGGTGGGGGGTTTAGGGGGGCGGTATCTTAAGTTTTGGGCGAAGCCAGCCCCCCGGGGGAAAGCGGGTTTAAAAACCCTGGCAAAAACACCCGTCCCCTTCATGCTGGGTGGACAGGGGCTGGGTTTTTTGGGAAAAACAGCCCCAACTTTTTTCCGCTCCACCCGGGGATCGAACCCGGGCTTTCTCGGTCGTGAACCGAGTGGATCCCCTACCAAAGGGGATACATTTTGATTGGGGGCCGCAAGTTGAATCAGGCCCCCTATTTTAAAACATACTGGACGAGATTTTTTCGGGGTCTTTTTTCAGAGACACCGACTATTTTTTCTTGGCCTACAATAGGGGTTTGTTCAAACGGAGAATTTTTATTTTGCCGCAAAAAAAAAAAAAAAAAAAAAATATGAAAAAAAATTAAAACTTAACCAAACCTTATGGTTTTTAATAAAAACCAAATCAAACCTTATGGGTTTTTAAATAAAACCTAACCAAACCAAAAGGTTTTTAGAAACCTAACCTACCCTTATTTTTTTTAATAAAACCTAACCAAACCCTTTACCAAAAAAGTTATTTTTTTTTTTTTTTTTGGGTTTGCGAAAAAAAACATCTCCATTAGAACGCCCCTATTGTAGGAAAAAAAAAAAAAATCGGGTGTCTCTGAAAACGCCCTTTTAAACCCCCTGTCTGGGGGTATCATGCTATATGGGGGCCCGAATCACGGCCCCCCAAAAAGGAGTCCCTTTGACAGTACAGATTGAAACCCGAATAAACAATTTGGGGGGCAAAATTTAAGGCGCAGACTCCCGTTTTACTCTTAATAAATATTTTAGGGGAATAATGGGCCCCTCCTGATTTTAACCCAATAATTTAGGGGGCAAAAAGGGGCAGAAATCATGGTTACCATAAATAAAATAATTCAAGGGCGTTAAGAGGGAGAATTATGAGTGACCCAATGTATCATTTAGGGGTAAAGAAAACGGTACCTGGTACTCCGTCTCCCCAAAATTCTCGCCCGACACATCCAGGAACTCTCGCCCCAAGGTAATGGTTTGGTTAGGAAAAAAAGGGGAAAAATCCGTTTAAAAAGAAAGAGGACTGCCGGGATTTTTTTGAAACACTGCAATTTTCCTTTCCTAAAATTGTGCTTTTTTGGTAAAAATGGCGAGGATGGGGACGGTCTTTTTTTGAGAACCCCACTAGTTTTTCCTTGGGGAAAATTAGGCTTTTTTATAAAAATGGACGAGGGCGGGGCGTCATTTTTGAGACACGACAGTTTTTTCCTTTGGGGAAAATTTTGTGCTTTTGATAAAAATGGCGAGGACCGCGGGTCATTTTTTTTGAGACCTGACTAGTTTTTCCGGAAATTTTTAGTGTTTGCCCATACTCCCCTAACCCCCCAAACAAATTTGGGGACCCTTGGGGGAATGGGGGGGTTTTCGGGTGGGGAGCAAAAAATGCGCGGAGACAATAATTAAAATTGTGTAGGGAGCCCAAACTCCCTAGATCTAAATAAATTTTCCAATCTAAGAAAAATTTCCTAAAAAAAATTAAAACCTAGCGGGGCTTTACCCACCGATAAACTAACCAACCTAAAAAAACCAAACCCTAACCTAATATAACCCCCCTAATAAAATT
>JACEEZ010004264.1:0-14415 GCA_016584305.1 Chionoecetes opilio | reverse complement strand
ACTCAAAAAGTATGTGGTTGCGACGATATTTTGTACCCAGAATATCCTGCATTCCCAGGTCCCCAAGCTTGTTTTGGGGGAGAGGGGGTAGTATGGGTAAACACTAGAATAATACCATAAGTTTTAAAGGTACGCGGAAGTGCATTAATACTGTACAGTATACTAAACAAAAAATAATATAGAAAACGCATGTGGTAATGGCGGTAGTGAACGCGCAGTTATCGTCCATTATAACTGAAACACCAACCGAGAAGTCTTGCCGACATAAAAGTTTTCGGCGAGTTCCACTTGTAATAGATGCAATGAAAGAATAAAAGGTATTCGTTATTGGACAAGTTTTTCGCTTGTCCCAAAATAATTTAAAACTACACTTCAATACAATACATGGACATTGGTTACGTAACATGTCAAAACCCAGACTCTCCCAATCACTAAACTAACCCCCGATATTCGGTCCATGAATCACAAACACGGGTAAAAGCTGTTAAATATATAGATTGGGTACTGTTATGTTAATAAATAACTTGTAACTGTCGCTTAATAGGAACTCTCGCCGACGTAAAAAAAAATGGAACATTCTCCGACGGTGGCGAGCATCCTTCCGTTCGGGGACTGTACCATTAAAGGCTAGCAACGTGACCTAACTACCATTCAGGGGCAATGAGGGTCAAGCGTCCTGAGTGACCTAACCATAGTGCAAGGTCACTGAGGGGCAGGCATCAGAACAAAAGTTTCATTCTCAAAAACGTCCAAATTACGATATAGTGAAACAACATTAATCTAGCCGCGGGATGCCAGGCTCGCCTCGTCCCACAACAATTCTGCTCACAGGACTCTGCTAGTGGTTTAAAAAACTGGTGCTGCCCAATAACGAACTATAAACAAAAAACACCGAAGGCAGTCCCTACACGGCTGAGGCGGCCTCCCACCAAGGCTTGTATCTCCTAAACATTTGTAAACACACGCCGCTGCCGACTACCAATAGGCTTATATTTCAATCCTTACCTCGGTGGTAACGTCTATTAGGCATAATAAATGACATTTTATTTATATATATGAGATACACCTTCTCATCGAGGTGGTGTAAATCTACGCCATAATATTGGCCCTGTGACGTCACGGAAATGGAGTAAGTACGCTTGCTGGATCCAGCCAGGGAGGGTTGGCGCAGACTTGCACCGAGGGGTAAAGTCTGGCGTTGTGACGTCATCGATTTGGCGCAGATGTAGCTCCTGATCCAAGAAAGTTTTCGAAAGAGGAATATCTCAGACTTACACTGACATACACCGGCGTATGTGTTTGCTGGATCTGGCCCCAGCTGAGCGATATGCCATGAGCAAGACTGGTAGGTTGGCGTCCCAGTCCCGCTGATCGTCACTGCAATATTTGGCCACCTTCTGCAGGAGTGTCCTGTTATACCTCTCAACCATACCATCTGATTGGGGCCGTAGTGGTGTGGTGCGTGTTTTCCTGATCCCCATCAAATGGCAGCACTCCCGAAACACCCCAGACTCGAACTCTCTGCCCTGGTCAGAGTGCAGTTCTTGTGGCACTCCAAAATGGGTGAAAAAGTTGTTTACCAGGGCACGCGCTACTGTTGTTGCTTCATGATTAGGGAGCGCGTATGCCTCGGGCCACTTGGTGAAATAATCCATCACCACGCAAATGAAGCGATTCCCCTGTGTGGTGACGGGGAACGGCCCGGCGATGTCCACAGCTACTCGCTCCATTGGTGCGCCCACCTGATACAGCTGTAGAGGAGCGCGTGTCTTCCTGACTGGTCCGTTACGAGCACAGCAAATATCACAAGCCTACACACTCTTGCGTGTCTTGCCTCATTTTAACCAGTAGAATCGTTGGCGCAACCTGCTGAGCGTCTTACTTTTCACCAAGTGTCCGCGGTGACGCCCCCATGTACCTCCTGTAGCAAATCGCGACGCAGGGCGCGAGGCACCAACACCACCCAAAAACTAGATTGACCCCGTGCGTTCACCCAACGCCTCTGCAACACACCGTTATGTAGGCGTAAACATTGCCCAACTGCTGCCACAGGTGTTTGGTAGCCGGACTCTCAGGCGACACTCGCTGCCAGGCAGGCCTCTCAACGGACTCTGTCACCACTGCACTAGCGGAGCAAGTTCAGCATTCACTTCCTGGGCCTGCTTTCACACTTTTCCCCGGCATCCTGGGCTTCTCTTGTCACCTGCAGTCGCCGGCACTCCACGCGCTCCTCCTGCTTCAGGCAGTGCGACCACCCTGCCCCACCCCGGGCGGCGGCTAAGGTTGTCAGCGTTGTTATGCACGCGACCAGGGCGGTTTTTGCCCCTCGTATTTTAAATGCCCCTCCCCCCACCCACCGAGCCAGCTGGCTTCAGGTACTTAAGGTTTCCCAGCAAACCCACCACCGGCGGGGCCTACGGGGCCCAATTAGAGCGGCGAACGGCGGCCCCCAGCGGAAAAATTTCCCCCCGAATGCCCGCCGTAGTCCCCCGTGGGTTTTTTTCAGAGGGGAAAATTTATTATCGGAAAATCAAGACAGAATTTGAAAAATGTATTTTTTTATGGGGTAAACTTCAAAAAACAACAGTTATGTGATGATAGGGAGTAGTAATACATCAGTGGTGAAACCAGCGGAAATTGACTTGAGAATCCGCCGCCCGCTGGGGTATTTTTGAATTTGCACAAGAAAATATTAATGCGGTATCTCGGCCCCAAAAAAATTTTTGGTCCATTTGGGATGTGTTTGCCCCGTGTTTGCCTTGGTGCAGTTTTCTGGGGGTTGCTGGGGTTACAGAAAAAAATTGCCCAGGAGATCAGCTAATTTTTGAAAAAAAAAAAAATTTGAAAATCCAAAAGGCTTCCTTCGTTTCGACACAGCTCTCTCCCTCCGACTTTTAACCATGAAAGGAAGTACCGTGAAGATTAGGAAAATAAAACACATAGAAGGGAGTGTGTTGGTGTTAGAGCAGCGCGCACACCCATTTTTTTAGGGGGAAATTTACCCGGGTGAAAAATTTTGGGGAAATCAGATAAAAGGGCCCCGTTATTTATCGGGTTTTAGGAACCCCTCTCATTTTTTTTTTTCCATTATGTGATTTGGTTGGGAAGTTTGAGAGGCTTAAAAAAAGGGGAAATAAAAGGAGTTAGGTGTTTAATATGTACATTTTTGGAAAATACTGGGGGTAAAACAAAAAAAAAAGTGTCTTTTCGTGACATGAAATAAGGGGCTTTTTATCCCGTGTTTTGAGAGTCGAAAGTCGACAATAAATATTTTTAAAAGGGTTTACTTTTTTATGGCTGTTTATGGCTTTAGTTAAGAAGTGAGCTAGGTTCAAAGGAGAAGAGAAGGTTAACATGGTACCAAAGGAACATTTCGCCCCCCGTCGGCATCAGGTAGGCTATTAAAAGTGGAACGGTCTTCGAAACTTTACACGTCGGGGGAGTGTTCCACTAGGGGCGAGATTTCCCGGGTTTGGGTGTTTCGGGGGGAATTTCCAAAACCGTGAACATTTTTAACGTTTAAAAAACCCCGGGAAAAATTTAATTTGGGCTATATTATTTTATTTGCCGTATCTATGAAACTGCCTCTCTCCCTTTACTGCCTTTATTTTAGCTTTTCGTCGCACTGGCCCTATTATAGCCCCTTTGATATTTTTGGGTTATAATTTAGTTTTTCCCCATACCCCCCTTTGACCCCAAATAGTTTGGGGGGACCGGGGGAAAAGGCGGGGATATAGGGGGGGGGGTTTAAAAAAATATGCGTCGCAACCATTTTTTTTTTTTAGTTATGGAAGTTAAAAAAAATTCCCTAGATCTAGGGAAAATTAATTGGATTTTTTCTGGCCCAGAGACGTGGATGTAAAAACCCAATGGGGCCGCCTACGGCATAAAAGTAACTTTTAGGGGGCATGGGTGGGGTTTGGGATTAGAAACTTTTGGGGGGTTATGTTAGGGTTAGGTTAGAAAACTTTTTTTTTTTAAATAGTGGGGTTTAGGTTGGGTAATTTTTAAGGGGTTATGTGGGTTTTAGGGTTTGAAAACTTTTAGGGGGTTTTTTGTGAGGTTAGGTTAGAAAATTATAGGGGGTTTAGGTTAGTAACTTTTAGGGGGTTTAGTGGGTTGGGTTAGTAATTTTTGGGGGTTTATTGTGGGGTTTAGTTTAAAAAATTTAGGGACAATCTTATTTTTAACATATATTTATGTTATTTTAGAATCAGAAAATGACGCGCGACTGCCCTCTTATATGTGGATCAACGGGCGGCCGCTTTGGGGTTGGCGACCGACGTGTGAACCGGACGATCCTCACAGAAGAGACCGAAGGGTCGGAACACAAAAAAACCCCCCGCTAGGGGGTTAAAGGGAGGTTAGGTTAGATTTGGTTGGCAAAGGAGTTTTGGTTGGTTAGATTAGTTTTGGGTTTAGGTGGGGTTAGGTTATCGGGGGTCAAGCCCCCCGCAGGATTAGGTAAATTTTGGTTATGAAAATTTCTCTAAATATAAGGAAATTCCCTTTAAAGTTTTAAGGGAAAAATTTTCCCCCCCTAAACAAAAACTTTTAAAAATTACGGGGTTTTCCGACGAAATTTGTTTTCCCCCGAAAACCCCCCCTTCCCCCAACAGGTCCCCAAACTTTTTTTGGGGGAAGTGGGGGGAGTAGGGGCAAACACTAGAATTTACCTTATTTTTTTAGCACTCATTCTTTCCCCCGTTAAATATTTATTTTCCCATAATCAAACCCAAAAGGTATTCGTACACTTTTTATTTGGGCTTTTACATTTCTTTAGTTAGCTACTGTAAGAGGTTTCTTTCACCGAAAAGGCGGGCCCACCGCTGGGGATCAAACCCCGGGGCCCTTTCCCATTTTCCGGGCGAACGGGGTTACCTTTACACTACGGTCCCCTCTGGGTTGACAAACCCACAAAATTCCCCCCCCAAAAGGCCCCCCCAAAAGCCAGCCGGGAATGGGGGTTTTAATTCTTACCTCGACCCTATCACTGCGCCATGTTGGGAGGAAAGGGGGGTTTAAAAAAGGCAGGCCACACAGTTATAATAATTTAAATGTTGTTTTTCCTCCGCCATTCACATCCCACATTAAAATTTTACCTTTTAAGTCGGGGAAAACCCTTTTAAAAAGTAGTCTAAAGGTACTGAAATTAAAATTTAAACCGAAAATTTTGGAACTTTGAAATATTACCGAAAAAAAAAAACCCAACTTTTTTTTGAAATATCGTGGAATGTTCAGGGAATTGTCGCTGTAGGAATCACGGAAAAACCCCAACTTAGAATGGGACGACGAAGAAAGGTTTTTTCCCTTTTTAATTTGTTCATTTTCTTTTTTTTAAAGCATTCCTTTCCACAGCCCAGGTGCAGCAGGGTGCTGAACACGCAAAAGTGTGATGGTTGTAGATGGACATTTTTTTCAAGGTACATTAAATTAGTTTTACTAAATTTATGTTTTGCAAACAAGGGGTTTATTTGTTTTTCAATAAAAAATTTGGGGGGTAAAGATTGGTTTTGGGGAACCCTTTCCTTATTGCGGAAAATATCCCCCTTTATGTGACTGTTATTTTATTTTTTTTTATCACGAAAAATTTTTTTAAACCCCTTTTCAATCAGTCAGCACGTTCTTTCCTAAATTTGAGCAGAAAAAACAAAACCAAACCCTAAAGAAAACGCGGGGAAGTTTTTTTTTTGTTTAAAAGTGGAGATTACGTTTTTTTTTTGTTCGGGCCAGAATTTTTTATTTTAAAAAAAAAAAAATTAGATCACTTCTATGAATAACACTTAGGGAAGGCTTCTCGCAGATCCATCACATCAGGGGGGGAGTCTTGACTTCGGTATGTGGAACGCCCCCCAAAATGAGGGCTGGTGGCACTGGTTGTCAAAATTACCAACGTTTGACCAGTAGGGATAAAAATTTTACCAAGGGGGGTGGGGGGCGAAAATCGCCTTCGGGAAGCAGGAAATGTATGTTTTGGGAGATTAAGATAATAATGAGGATTGTATTCCTTTGATGGTTTTTATAATATTTTTTTTAAAAGGGTGTTTTGAATGGTCGGGCTTTTAAAAGGGCTTAAAAAAAAGTAATGGCAATATTATTTCCCATCAAAATTTTTACATGTTTTTAAATTCTCTCTCTCTCTCGCTCTCGCTCTCTCTCTCCTGAACTCATGGGTGGTGTTCTCCCAAAGCCCGATGAAGGCAACAAAAAAACCGCCCATTGGATTTTAAAAAGAATTTTTTGCCCTCAGACTTTTTGAGCACCTCCCTAGTTATGTATATTTCCAGATGCAGTGATTTAAAACCCCCCCTTTCTTGCCACAGCTAGCTGTTATCGTTTTTAGGGGAGGGGGGGGTTGTGGGTCGAAATTTAATTTTTAGAGCTGGTACATATCATGTATTTTTCTTAAAGATGCAACATTTGGGTTTCCAGGGTGCAAATTTCAATTTTGGTATCTTTTTCAATCAGACAACCTAACACCTATAACGCCAACAATGCCCCTACATGTGAATGTTTTTATTTTCTTGACATTTTTCCCTTTCCCGGGAAACCCTTTGGAGCTTGTTTCTTCATTTCTGGGATCATTGCTAAGCATGGGCTTTCCTTCCCTTTCCCCCTTTTGGGCCCCTGCAGAACCTTCTACATTGGGATTCCCGCACCATGTCCCAACTCACTTTCTAAAAATTTTTTTTTTTGAAAAGCTTCCTAGTAAGTGGGGTGCTTTTAAATGAACAATGACTAAAGAAAAGGGACACTTTTTGACAATTGTAAACCTACTCCCAACAGCATTCCCCCCAAACCTTTTAGGGAAAATGTAATACGGGATTGTTTTTTTTTTTTCTCCGGGGTTGGGAAAATTTTGTAAAAAAGGAAAATTGAGAGAGAAAAAGAATAAGGTTCTAGAAGAGTAAGTTGGGAAAAGTTTTTTTCAATTGCTAAACCCCCCCCTTTTCCCCCAAAGGGGATAATATTGCTTTTATGATGTATGGGGGGAAGCACTAATGCTTGCCCAAAACCTACCTTTTCCCTTTTTTTTGCCTATTTGTGGTGGTGCCAACTTTCCCTTGGAAAGTGTTCCCCAAACCCCTGCCAAATTTTCCTTTGTGAATCTTTAAAAGGGAAAAGCCCCTATTTATGGGCAGAGATGGTTCTTTAAAAATTCTCAGTTAAAGAAGTAATCCTTTTAAATAAAAGTAATGAAAAAAATGAATGATTTTTGGGGAATTTTGTTACATAACCCAAAACCCGAAAAGTTTTCAAGCAGTATCTCGCCTTACCTTTTTATGAATTTGTGACTGGGATGCATTTTTTACGACAATGAGGGGTCACATTATATTAAAAAATTTAACCCTAAAACCCCTTTGGTTCGACCCCTGGGAGTAATAAATTTTTTCTGGGTTAAAAAAGATTTTCCCTAAATTGTTTCTACGTATATTTCTCCATTTTCTGTCCTCATCACGACATGTGGCTGTTTTCCCCATGTTCGGGGTCATACATACCGTATGTCAATTACATTTTACCCTTAAAAAAAATTTGTTTTTGTGTTGTTTCAAAAATGAAACCGTGTTTGAAAATCATACTATATATTTTAGAATTGATTTTGAAAATCTTCAGCAGGCCCGGGGGCTTCGGTGGATGCGCCCACCCTTTAGTTTTCAAACCCTGACAGGCGAATGGAGGAGGGGGCAAGGGAGCAGATCCAGATAGAGAAAAAGAGGCAAACAGTGCCGTGGAGCCCTCTGAGCAACCCCTCCTCAGGCTGGTGTTTGGGCCCGGAGAACAAAACTTAAGCCCGCACATCCCAAATTTTGGGGGCTACCCGCGGGGGAAAAAACGCCCCAAAAACGCCACAAGAATATTTCCTTTGTCAAGGGTTTCCTGGGGTGCGCGTGCGAAACGGGCGTGCCGCCCTGCGGCAGGGGTTAAAAACCCGTCTGCTGGCCCACTACTTGATGCCTAACTGACCGAAATTTAAAATGTCTCATAAAGTTTATATTTTAGCCAGACATTTAAAACCAAAAAATAAAGAATGAAAAAACAAGGATAAGTTCATTAAAAAAAAAAAAACACATACAAATCGAAAGAATGTTTTTAAAAACATACAAATAGGGGGTCAAAAAATAGTACATTTTTAAGGATTTTCAGGCCAAAAAACCCATAGAAAATAAGAGGCAGGCCCGACAAAAAAAAATTTTTACAAAGGGAAATGGGGGTATGTATACTTTACGTTCACTCCCAGCAAGGAAGCTAGAGCAGTTTTTGTAGTTTTTTGTTTCCCCTTTTGATGCAGTGGGAGGGAGTTTGGGCTTGTGGATGCCGTGGGAGGGAGGGGTGTGTGGTGGGGGGAAAAAGGAAGGGGTGTTTTAAAGGGCAGCTGTGGGGTTGGGGGTGAATGGTGGAACATGAAGAGGGGAGGGGGGAGGGATAAACCGCGAAAGGGGGGGGGGGGGGGAAATTTTTTTTTTTTTTTTTTTTTTTTTTTTTTTTTTTTTTTTTTCCCCTTTTCTCAATTCAGGGCTCACACCCCTATCTTCACCAATAGTCGGGGGGAAAAAAAGTTAGAACGGGCCTTGGGGAAAAAGTCAAAAAAAGACCATGGAACACAAAGAAGACCAAGCAAGCAAGCTGAAAATTTTCAGAGGGGGGTTCTAACCTTTTTCCCCCAAAAATAGTTACCCAAATCATCATTTAGAGCCCGCATGCACCAGATTTAGGGAAGGGCCCCTTTTTCAGGTTCCCGTCCCCATGCTATCGGGGTAAAGGACCCTTGGGCCAAACCCCTGTACAAAGTTACTATATGGTTTTTTTTAACAATGGAATTTATTTGGGAGGCAAAATGCCCTCTTTAGATTGGGGGAGGGGGGTTTGAGGAAGGTGGGGGGAGGGGAAAATTTTTGGGGCAAGGAGCAAAAATGGGGAAGCCCCTTTCCCCCTTTATACCATCTTTGTGCAGCCCGAGCGATGTGGGGCACGTGAGGGCTAACCCCCAGCCCAAATGAGATGAGATATACGACAAACCCCAGAAATTTTTTAAAAAATCATGAGAAGGGCAAAAAAACTGAAGGGCTTTTTTGTCCAAGTTTTTTTTGCCCGTAAATTAAGTATAAATATTATAGTTAAAAATATAGTATTTAAAAAATTTGCAGTTAAAATAATAATATTTTATATATATATATATATTTAAAAATAAATATATATATAAATTTTTTTATTTTAAATTAATTAAATTTTATTTTTAAAAAATTATATATTTTAAAAGGGTTATAACAATATATAATATCATATAAAATAAAATTTTAAAAAAATTTAATTATTTTGAAAATAAAAAATATTTTTATTTTATTTAATTTAGTAATGGATCCCGCCAAAAAAGTTAAAGGAAAGGGATTTATAAAACCAAAGTATTACGCGTTTTTGGGTTAATGAAATAAAAGGGAATTTTTTGGGGGAATAAAAAAAAGGGAAAAACCCAAAGTGTTTGGGTTTCCCAAAAATACGGGATTTTAAGCAAAAATTGTTTTTTTTATTGCCTTGGGAAATTTAATTTTTAAAAATTTTAAAAGGGTTTGAAAAAATCCAACCCCTTACCGGGTTTTATGGTGGGTTCCACCATTGTAAAATCCAAAAAGGAATTTTTGGAAAAAAAAACGAAGGGCCAAAAGGGGGGTTCTTTTCATCCCTTCTTGGTTTCCCAAAAAATATTTTGGATTCTTAGAAAAAGGGGGGGCCTTTTAGAAAGATGGGTGGGAACAGTCCTTGGGGGTACCGGGTCTTGAAACACCTTCTTAAAAAAAAGGGGACCAAAAAAAGGGAATTTTTCAACGAAAAAGCGGAAGGTTTGGTCCGGGGCCCAAAGGGGGCCCGGGCCCCCGGGGGCCCCTTTTAGAAATCCCGCTGCCTTCGTTTGAAAATTCCTTTGGGCCCCTTAAAACAACGGAAAGGGTCCGGGGCCCCTTCGTGTTTGGAGGGGATCCCCGCAAGGGGGCTAAAGGTTAGGTTTAACCTCCCTTTAAAAACATAAAGTGCTCCCCTTCTTTTAAAGGTTTAAAAGTTAAAAAAATTTCTGGTTTAAACAAAAGCGGGCCAAATTGGGCATATCCCCACGGCCCGCCACGGCCCCCCCGGGGAGGGAGAAACCCCAACCCCCACTAGCGTCCTTCCCGTGGGGGGGCCCGGGGGGTTCAAAGGGTGGCCCCGGGCCCCCCCCGTTTTTTGGGGGGGTTTGCCCCGGGTTTAAAAACCCCCCCGGGGGTGGGGGGAGGGAACCTGGGCCCCCAAAAGACGAGTGAAATTTCCCAGGCCAAAAGCTCGTTCCTTTTTGAAAACAATTTAAAACCCCCCGGGCCCCTGGGGTTTTTTTCCCTTTAAAACCCTCGTGTCCGGAAAATGCCCCTCAGGCCCTTGGGCCCCTTTTTTAGAAAAAAAAAAAAAAGGGGGGGGGGGGGGGGGGGGGCCAACCCCCCTTTTTAAAAGGGCCCCCTTTGGGGGGCCCCCCTTAAAAAAGGTTTTGGGAAGGCCCCTCAGGCCCCGGTCCCCCAGCACCCCTCCTCCTTCAGGGGCCGGCTCCCCAAAAAGGGTCCCTTTCCCCCCCCCGGGAAACCCCCCGAAATCCAAAAAACACGAAAGGGGCTCGCCCTTCACATACTCCGGTACGGGCACTCAGTCTTACGGCTATGGTCTGTGCAACACCTCTAAAACAATGTATCTGCATATGCTTAGAAGTGTAACCGTAAATATTCCTCAATCGGTTAATACAACAGCGGCAAATGGTCATATGCCCTACGGCGGGCCGCTGGGAGCGGCCCGCCGGTGAGCCTCTGAGCAAATCCCCAGCGGCCCTACGTCGTACACTTCCGTCGGGCCGCCGGTAAGACATACGGAGGGCCTCCGGAGGCCCTCCGTCTTTGTGTTTGCTGGGTTATAACCACCGCAGGGCCGCGTGATCCGTCCTGACGGTGAACCTGGCGCCATAAAGGTACGAGTGAAAGTGCTCCAGGCTCTTTACCACAGCTAACAGTTCTTTTCTGTAACACAATAATTTCTCTGGGCCTGGAGAGCTTTGTACTGTAATACGCACCTACGTGCTTCCTGTCTTCTACGTGCTTCCCGCCCTTTAGTTGAGAGAGAACAGCGCCCAACCCGTCAGCACTAGCGTCCGTGTCCAGCAAGTAGGGGCTGGCGGGGTCAGGATAAGGCAACACCGGGGCCCCCACCAACGCCTTCTTCAGGCAGTCGAAGGCCTCCTGACACTGCCCGTTCCACTCAAAACGTGCCCCCTTTCTCGTAAGGTGGTGGAGAGGAGAGGCAACCTGGGCAAACTCCTGCACGAAACGACGGTAGTAAGTGCACAGGCCCAGAAAGCTGCGTACCGCCGCCACACTGGTAGGGACAGGCCACTCCCGCACCGCTGCCACCTTCTGCGGGTCCGTCCTTACACCGTCGTGTCCGATGACATGCCCCAGGAACTTAAGTGGAACTCTGGCTAGAAGAGGAGGCACTTTTTAGGGCTGAGCTTAAGGTTGGCAGCCCTCAGCCGTCGTAGCACCTCTCTCAGCCGCTCCAGCTCCTCCTCGAACGTGACTCCAAACACGATGACGTCATCGATATACACGAGCGCCGTTTTCCAGTGCATCCCTTCCAGCACCCTCTCCATGAGGCGCTCGAAACAGCTAGGGGCGTTGCACAGCCCGAACGGTATCACCGTGAACTGCCAGAGCCTTGCCTGAAGGAGAAAGCAGTTTTGGCCTTGTCCTCCTTTGCCATTTCCACCTGATGGTAACCAGACTTGAGATCGAGCGTGGAGAACCAGCGCGCATCGGCGAGCGCATCGAGTGTGTCGTCGATACGCGGCAAGGGGTAAGAGTCTTTAACTGTGAGATCATTAAGCGCCCGATAATCCACACAGAAGCGGCGTGAGCCGTCCTTCTTCGTCACCAGCACCACAGCTGATGACCACGGGCTGTCAGATCTCTCTACTACCCCTTGCGCCTGCAACTCCGCCACGACCCGCTGCATTCCCTCACGCTTGGCAGGTCCAATTCTTCGGGGGGCGTGCTTGATCGGAGGGGCGTTGCCAGTCTTGACATGGTGCTTTACGAGCCCCGCGCGGCCCAGGTCTGTATCACCCTCACTGAAGACCTCGGCGAACTCTCGTAGGGTGTCCTCCATCCTCACACGTTGCTCCGGGGTGAGATGAGAGCCGCTCCTTGCTGCCAGACTGGTTAAGTGCACAGGCAGGGAGCCCTCTATGGCTGCTGTCTCGCTCTTCTGCCGCTCCTCCTCCTGTATCACGTCCTCAACCGGCCTCAGGCGCTCTGTTGACTCTACCATACCAGCTGAAACCTCATCCTGCGACTCAGCCAACAGGGCACTTTTGTCTCGGGTTTCGGGCCAGACGCACTCTCTCCCACGGCCACTACCTCTGCAGGGGCGTCACCTGGGAACAAGGGCAGCTCTTCCTCGCCTACCCTTACAGCTTCTTCCCAGATCGACACACGCCCTTGCCTGCGTCAGGTAGTCCAGGCCGAGGAGACAAGAGTCCTCCATCGTGGTGACGTAAACAGGCAGCGTCACTTCACTGCTCCCTACGCTGTATTTCCACGCTCACTGGCCCTTTCAGAGATGTACAGTGCCCCGTCACGCACATAGTCGCTGGGTGGCTTTCAGGCAGGTAAACGTCCTTCCACAAGTTCCTGACGCACGAAGGTCCTCTCTGCGCCTGTATAGTCAACTGGCAGGGTTGCCCATCGACAGTTCCTTGCACCCGAACTGCGCGGCTGAGGCACGACGGCAACTTAAATCGCAAGGGCCTTCGGGACACCGGCTGGCTTGCGGCCCCTCCTGCCAGCGGCCCCTCGTTCCTGCCTGCTCGACGTCCTTCGGCCAGGGACAGGCGATGGAGAAGTGACCATATTCCCCGCAACTTTTGCAACAGGGCTGGAAAGCGTTTGGTGCCGGTCTCTCGAGGAACGTGACCTTCGTCCCCTCGTACACTGGTACAGCCATGCCCCTTTTGGCCACATCCCCAGCAGGGGCCTCGGGTCCCGCCGGGACTCGAGCGTCCATAAGTCGGTGGCTTCCTCCTGGGCGGGCTGGGCGCCTGAACACGCCTGGCCTTGAATTCGTGGGTGGGGAAGGGTCTCGCCGGTGCTAGTGCTCACACCGCACACAGAGGTGCGCATGAATGCCTCCAACTCTAGGGTCCTCGCCAGCGCTTCCTTTACGTCCTTCGGGTGGGCCTGCTTGATGTAAAGCTGTAATTCTCTATTCTGCAGCGCATCGACAAAGTGGTCCATCGTCAACTCTTCCACCATGTCCTCACAAGCGACAGGATAGGCACGGCGGACGATCGTCTCGATGTCCTGCGCCACCTGAGGTAAAGGCTCGCCCTTAGCCCGCACTCTGCCTTTAAGGCGAGCACGGCACACGTCGGCCTGCTGCTGATGGCCAAATCTCCTCTTCAGAGCCTCTACCACACGGTGGTAATCCATGCGTTGGGCTGATGTTAGGTGCCCAAGGACTTCCAACGCCGCTCCCCGGAGGCTGGCAACAAGTTGCAGTGCGCGCTCAGCCACGCCCCAACCTTGTGCATCCGCTACTAACTCAAACTGAGTCAAGTATGCCTCCCACGACTCTTTTCCATCAAATTCCGATGGTTTCCTCCACCCTGTGGCTCCTACAGGCGAGTGCACGCTTCTTGGAGGAGAATTCGGGGGCGTAGTATAGCGGTGAAGAAAGGCAGGTGGAGCGAGTCGGGTTTGCGAGAGCGGTCCCAGCAAACACAAAGACGGAGGGCCTCCGGAGGCACTCCGTATGTCTTACCGGCGGCCCGACGGAAGTGTACGACGTAGGGCCGCTGGGAATTTGCTCAGAGGTTCACCGGCGGGCCGCTCTCAGCGGCCCGCCGTAGGGCATATGACCATTTGCCGCTGTTATATTAACTGATTGAGGAATATTTATGGTTATACTTTCTAAGTATATTGCAGATATAGTAATGTTTTAAGGGGTGTTGCACAACCCATTAGCCGATTAATACACTAATGGGCTGTTCAACACTTATTAAAACCTTACTATATCTGCAATATAGTTAGAAAGTATAACCATAAATATTCCTGTCGTTATCCAGTAATACGATGAAAAGGAGATCAAAATTGCTACGGACATTGTTTATTTCATATAAGTACAAAAACATTTTCATTATTGGGTTTACATGCTGGTGTACGTGGAACACTGAACAGCCATGGAGAAGGATATTGGTTGCGACGAACAACATAACAACGTCCACCCACTTGTGCGTTTTCTCACTAACTGATTTTTTCACTCACTGACAACGCTGCCGAGGAATTCCTAAAAAAAACGTGTCGTACTGCAATTATTTATATTATTCAGTATTTCGATGTATGGACGAAAAATTTT
>JACEEZ010004263.1:150667-158303 GCA_016584305.1 Chionoecetes opilio | reverse complement strand
TAGTTTTGATGGGTTTTCGCCATTTTTAAAGGGCGTTAATATAAAATAAATGGGCCCTAATAATGGGGCGGTGGCAGTATCAGCAAAATCCCACCCCCCACCACCACGGCCCCTCACCCTTATCACATCAAAAAAAGGCCCCCTGCACCTAATTTAATTTATTTTTAAATTTGGTGTATTCACAAATAATTTTGAACTTACGGTATGTTAAAAATCACCCTGTAAGGTTGGAAGAAATATGATATAAAAAAGGGGAAAACGGCGAAAGGGGGACAACTTGTGTTGTTGTTGTCTTTGGGGTGACAACAAAAAAAGCTCGATGCGTTGCATCAATGTTGATTTTCCCTGCCGAAACGCAATGCAACGGGTGGAAAAAATTTTTTGCATAAGCCCAAGCCACAAGCATAGACTATCTGACCCAAAACCCAAATACTCCGCACTGCCCCAAACCATGGCTACCACCGTTCGCCTCGCCAGCCACTACCCCGCTTGAGCCCCATCCCAAACACATCGTCACATCTCCCCCTACTTTCCCGTGTACATAAGAATGGTGCCATCGGTGGCCTAACATCTTTTGGAAACCGATCCATTATCTCCCACCCCCGCATGTGAATTTTTGAAGCAACGAAAATCAGTCTTCATGAACCCTGAAGTACAATTGCTAACGATAATAGAATAAGATTTTATCACAATTCGTGAACTACCTACTTCCTATTTTAAAGCCAAAAAAAGACATTTTGAGCGATCTTACGTTACTTTTTTCTAAAATTTTTTATCAAAATTAGTGAAATATCTATGGTTGAGTATGAGCCGGTTACGATTTCCCTTTTAAAAAGTATATGGATAGATGTTTAACATAAATCTAAAAAGACAATTTTCTTCGCAAATTTCGCTGGGCGATTGTTTCTTGTATCCAGCACCTCCTTCTTGGGGTTTTGTTTTTCCCAAAGGCCCCCGTGGCGCCTGTTCTCTTTTATCCCACCCTGGTCAATAGAGCTTAGCAAATTTGAATGATTAACCCCCTGCAGCGTTTCCATTTTTTCCTTCAGAATATTTTCCATGCGGCTCTCCCCCCTAATACTACCATGATCAAAGTTGCCCCCCCTTTTAGACTCGAGTCGAGAGATTTCTCTCAAAACTTCGTTCAAATTAGTCTCCCCAATCTGTGCAGTGTGATCTTGATTTGCCCTTCCCAGTAGTGAAATCCTTGGAATTTTTATACGTATTAGAAAAACTCTGATAATCACAGATATTTCCTTAAAGTATTTGGGCCCTTTACCCTCAATGGACTAGAGTACCTTTGCAGGAATTATATTGTGTAGGAAGAAAACGAAACGAGTGGAAATTTCACCTCCCCCCTTGAACTACCAATCTTTGTCCACACCAATAGAAAAGACGCGACCTGCCGCTCTTGTGACACTAGGGACACCCCTGTCTTCAAATCAAACAATCTGCGTCGTTTGGTATATAACAAAAATTTTGCAGAGGGCCCAAACAGCCTTAAAAAACGATAAGACAATTATGTTTTCGTAACGTGTGTCGCCACGCTCGCAAATTAAAATGCAAAACTAAAAAAATCAATTTTAGACAAAATTTTTCACGCTAATCATAAGTTTTTGACCTATGTATACATGATAACAACCGATTCCCTATATTAATGCTTGTGTGAAAACGAGAAAAAAAAAAAAATCTTATCCGCCACCGGTTTTGCAACCAAGTCGACTTTTTGTATTTTTTATTATTATCGGTATTCAGGTAAAGACGTGCCTGGGACAAACAAGCTTTATAAAAAATATTCCCCCTTGTGTTTTTTTCTAGTTTGTGTGAGGTCTGCGACACAGAAAGCGGGGCCAACACAATACTTACCCTTTCTTTCCTCCGTAAAATCTCTAAAGACCTCGCTATTTTCTGCCTTCCTGACTATGTTTCCGCTTGCATTCAGAACCAGCCTTGACACAGGGTGGGAGGATTTCCACTCCTTCTGGTCGTTTTCATCTTCATTTGGTATTTTGGCGGAAGCAAATTTATGTATGGAGTTTTACGTATTTATGTCATATGTATATCAAGCAACGATGTGTTTATCCCCCCTTGATGATTTTAAACGAAGCGGACCCGGGAAAAAAAAGGGAAAGAAAAAGCAGAAGAAAAAGAGACAGCAGAGTTTAAAACAGTTCAGGCCAAACATTGAATTCTAAACAAAAGCGAGCAGGGGGTTCACAAGGGGTGGGGAAAAAAAAGAGGATAGGTATCTGGGGGAGTGACCTGATGACACCAGCACCCTCTTCCGGGTCATAGAAAAAGGGATGATGGGAAAATGGAGGTGAGGGGTTAAAGCAAAATTAAAGAAAAAAAAAACAGAATTTAAACGAATGAGATAAAATAGCGGAATAAACAAAATATAATGATCGCAAAAAAACTACCAAAAATTAATGAAAATTGGAAAATTCCGGGTCAAATAAGTTGAACCTGAATGCTTTTGGATTGAACTGCTTTTTTAAGCTATTAAGTACTGAAAGAAATAGATAAAAAAAAAAGGGGTATGAATGGGGAAGCAAAAAAAAGGGTTGGGGTAACATCACCTCTCGCAAAGATGCCGCCCAACCCGGGACGTCAAAAAGGGTGGGTGGAATTTTTAATTTGTGCAAAAAAAGGGGATATTATATGAGGGGATCCCTTAACCACTCATAGGGTAATAAGTCGTATGCCCGGGTTCTCCTCTCGCGCGGGGAAATTAAAGCATTATACAAAAATAAAATTATGACCTTTGTAGACGGAGCCGTGCAAGTCTCACCCCTTTAAAAAAGGAGATCCTTGGTTCATTTTTTTAAAAAAAATAAAGAGAAGGCACTCTTGCAAAATGGGGGCAAATTTAGTTTTCCACGGTGAGAGTTAAAAAACACAATAGTTTATCCTCCGGCCCCTCTCAAAGACTCTTTTTTAAGCTGCGATTATGCCTGCGATCCTACGGATCACCCTTTCCTTTTGTTGACTTTTCCCATCAACTTAGGTCAGCAAAATTAAAATTCTGTTCACTCGCCTTTTGGTATTGCCGGTGTTTGAATAACCTTATTTTCTTACCCGAAATTTAAAGGTGATGGGTTTTTTTTTTAACATTCATATTGATCATATGAATTTTTCCCTTTTGCGGTACATATAAGCAAAAATCAGTCTTTTCATAAAACAGCGTGTGGGCCCAATGGTAACAACGGTTATAATCAAATGCAAGTGTACTTTGTTGATAAAAGTTGAAGTTTTGATGAAAACAAAAAATTATATCAGAAATTTTTTTTTTTTAAAGCACAATGGGTGTCGCGTCATGTTTTCCCCATCGGTACTTGTTTTGCACTTTTTTAAAAAGGATATAGACACATATGATCCCAGTTTATCATATCCTGACCAGCTGGATATTTTCTATGTTTTTCTGTTCAACCCGTTAATTTTATTTTTTTAAAATGAGAGACTGCTAATTAGATTTGTATTATCGTATTTTAACAACAAATACCTATACTACCTTAAAAGTTACCTAGTACGTCAGACAACTGGAAACACCCTATTTATTGTTTAATTTTGATCCCTGTATTCGTTTTTCCCATACTATATTTTCCCTCCCCCAAACCTACCCCGCCTACTTGTTGATCTTTTTCACAGAGATCACTCAGGTGTTATGGGAAAGGGGCCCCAATGCCAATTTGACCTCATCGGAGATTCCCCAGTCCTCGAAATGAGTATCATGTCCCTGAACTCGTGAACGAAAAATTTCTTATATTTTTTCAGGGATACAAAAGAGACTCATTTTCATATTTTCATTCGTTTGCAAGTTTTTTTTGTTTGCTAGCAGTTAGTGTATTTCAGTGCCTCCTGAAGTAACTAATGGGAAACATTTTTAAACATAATGTGGGCTGCAGTTATTGATTGTGATGTCCTACCAAAACCCAAAAACAAGATGATCACAATTTAAAAGAAAAAGTAGTGTAAAAGGAAAACGTATTTTTATATTAATATATAAAATATATATAATATATATATATATATATATATAATATAATATATTAATATATATAATATATATATTATAAATATATATATAAATATATATAATTTTAAGGTAAATATAAATTTTTATATATTAATTTAATAAGTTAATATTTAAAATAATATATAAATATATTTATATATTAATGTATCTATAGTATTATAATAAAATATATATTATTATATTTTTTTTTTTTTTTTTTTTTTTTTTTTTACATAAAAGAAAATGGCCCTAGGCACAACAAAAAAAGGGTAAACAAAGCCCCCTTAGTTGCCAACCCTATAAAAAAGACAGTAAAGGGAAAAATAAAAAGAGGGGCGGCCAATTTAGTTGGGAGGTGCTTTTTACTCTTCTTTTGAAAAAATTTAAGTCATGGAAAGTAGAAAAATAGAAACGGAAGAGAGTTCCAGAGTTTACCAGTGAAGGGATAAAGATAAAGATTCTGATAACTCTTGCTTTAGGAAGTGGACGAATGGGAGAAATGATAAAAAGCTTGGCAGCGAGGCCCGGGAGGAGGGGAGGCGGAGTTAGAAAATTTAGAAGAGCGTGAGCACGAAAAAAACGGTAGAAGAAGAGAAAAGCAAATTGCGCGGTGATTTAAAGTTTGAAGACATCAGTCAGAGGAGAGGATTTGATGAGCAAAAAAGCTTTGACTCAACCCTGTTTAGGAGAGCTGTATGATGGATCCCCCCAAAATGGAGACATACCCATACTGGGGGATAAGGCCCCTGTAGAGGCAAGCAATTGGGGGGAAAAAAAAAAGGGCCAGGACGCCACAGGACACCTAACTTCTTAGAAGTGTTTTAGCAAAAATGAGATTGAGTTCCAGTTCAGATTTTGTAAAAAGGGTAGTCCTAGAATGTTTTATGTAGAAGAAGGAGACAGTTGGTGCATTGAAGAAGAGGGGGTAGTTATCTGGAGGGTTTTGTCGATAGATAGGTGAAAAATTGGGTTTTTTTGGGGATTGAACAAAAAGGTTTTCTTTGCCCCAATCAGAAAATTAGAAAGATCATATATAATATATATTTATATATTAAAAAATATATATATTATATATATATAATAATTTAATATATATATTATATTATTAAATATATTAATAATAAAATATATATATATATATAATATTAAATTTTAATATAATATATATATATATTAAAATATATAACAGGGGCAAATTTTCTCCATGAGGGTAGCGTGATCGTATTATAAAAATTATAACCCCGCGTTAATATAAACTTTGAATCTTTTTATGGAACGTTTTTTGGGTACCTACATTGCCATCATCAGCCCAAAAACAGAAAAAAATCATAAGATATTTAAAATAATTAAAAAAAACAAAGTTTTAAAAATTTTTGACATTTAAATGCCTAACCTAAAATAAATTATTAAACACAAGAGAAAAAAAAAAATTCTAAAAACACCTACCAATACAAATACAAATACCGTAACCTTCCATAAAAAGTTTAAAGATGTTTATCCCATTGTTTATGCTTTTTTATAATTATATAATATATATATAAAATTTTAATATTTATAATATATTATAATTATATTAATATATTATTATATATATTATATATAATACCTTCTACCCTGATATGCCAAGTCCCTTGGAGAAACGTGCACGCACACAAAGGGAAAACCCCGAAGAAATGCGAGTGGTTTTGCCGCCCCGAAATCCCATGTTAAACCTTAACCAAAAAAATATTATAATATATATAATAAAATAAATATAATATTATGGGATATTATAAATTAAAATATATAATATAAAATATATATATATATATATAATATATATATATATATATTATATATATTATTATATATAAAATAATATATATATAATATATTATATAATATATAATTATATATAATTTTAATATTATATATAATATAATTAATATAATATAATATATTAGTGTAGCCAGGCGGGAAAAAATTTTTTGTCTTAGGCAAACGGGGTTTTGAAAGCGTCAAACATTAATATAGATATTAAAGTGCTTGGGGCCCTTCGGACCCATGTTTTGATGTTTTTAGTAGTGTATAATTAGACAACAAGTGAGTGGCAAACTCCCTCGGTTTCTGGTTTGGGCACTGGTCAAAATGCCCCCTGGGTAGACCCCGTTTGTGGATTACGAGGCGCCAAAAAACTTGACGCATCAGCACAGCCATCCCCGACAGTCTGACGTAGAGATGGCCCGGGGGGGTTATTAGAATATCGACCCCCAAACCACCAAACACACCACGCACCCCACCAAAAAACCGCCCACACCACCACGGGCGCAGCCACACCCCCCCAGCACCACACACACACACACTCACACACGCACAAAAGGACCACAAATACACCACAAAGCACACACACCAACACACAACACACTAAACCAGAGCACGCACCACGCACGCACGCACGCAGCACACACCATGCACACGCACACACATTACCATGCACACACACACACACACAAAAACCACACACCAAAACACACACACACAACACACACACACTCACTTCCTCCCACGCACACAAAGGGAAAAGTTCATGAGCTACTGATTTGGGAAAATGCTGAAAGGGCGTATCGCAGATTTTCTTCCTGTAATCCAATATTTTAAAAGTGTTTTACCCAAAACCCCCCTTCAAAAAAATTTAAAAACCATGGGCCAAGCCGCTTCCCATCTACGTTTTATTTGCGTTTTTTTTTACCCTAGTCTCATAAAAATTGAATTTTCAGTTTCGGCCCCAAAAAAACAGACAGACATACATACAGACATACAACGGACAGCACAGGCTACCCTATAGTATATTACATGTGCTTGGGGGCCGTTCGACCAGATTGAGTTTGTAGTAGTTTTTAAAAATTAAATGTGATTACAAAACCCAATCGGTTTTTGCTGTCGGGCCGGTCTAAGTCCCCCGGGGGTAGCCCACTTTGTGTGTGTTTCCCAAAACCCTTTTGTTTTTCCGTGTGATTCCAACACACCGTCACTCACACCCACACACATTTAACCCATGGTTACTCATTTGTGGAAGCGGCAAGGCGTTATCGCAGATTTTCTTCCTTTAATCTAAACCCTAAAAGGTTTTTACCCCCAAAACCCCCTTCAACATGATTCATCGACATGGGGGCCCCAAACCCCCTACCACTACGATTTAGTGCGATTTTTTTGGCCTTCTCACAAAATTTAATTTCGTTTCCCACCCCAAAAAAGAAAGAAACAGACACCGCCCACCTATCCCATATTATATTATATAATATTTTAATTTTATATTATATATAAAATAAAATTAAAAAATATATATATATAAATTTTTATTTTAAATATAATATTTTATATATATAGAAAAATATATAATTATATATATTATATATATATATTATATATATATAAATATATAAATAAAAACAAAAATAATTTTAATATATAAAAATATCAAGAAAATAATTTTAAATTTTAAATATAAAAAATTAAATAAAAAAAGGGTTAAAAAATTTTAAAAAATTAATAAAAAAAAATAAAATAAAAATTAAAATGTTAAATTATTAATTTTTAATCGATATAAATTATATATATATATTATTATATATATATATTATA